>VCJN01003410.1:0-22108 GCA_006384855.1 Tetraselmis striata | reverse complement strand
CACGTTAGGTTGTACGCGCCTGTTTGTTCAGTTTAGGGATGGCCGAGGGCCGCCGTCGCTTTCGCGAGGAGCATGTGACTATGTCCTCGTGCTCCACGCACACCATCGTCACTTGCTCCACAAGATCAAAGGACAACTCCGGGTCTATTTCCTTCGCCACATGCCGCATCAGCTCATAGCAAGTGTGTGCTTGTAGCCTGTGCTCGTCAAAAGACATGCAGCGCTGCCCGCCCACCGAGTAGCCTGCCCATCCCAGGTCACGGCCACTTTTGCAATGCAGTTGGCGTTGCTTGCCATCGCGCCGTTGGTACCAGCTCGACGACGCGGCCGCTTACGGGACCCTACCTCCGGCGCTAGGAAACTGGCACAGGTTGGGTGTAATGGTGTTTGCTGCTCAGGGTTGCGCACCGGCAGTCCGGCATGTATGCATGCAGCTGCATGCAGCGGCGTGGCGGTGGCGGCGCGTACATACCCACACTACTCTGCGCGAGTGTGCGCACAACAAGTTGGCCATGTAACCAACAGGCATATTTGCAATATTTGGCCCGGTTGTAGACTTGCATTACGGTTGGGGAAGTATTGCCTATGTACTGGCTTCACAATTGTCGGGGTTACACTGAATAAATCCCCCCCCCCCCCCCCCCCCCCCGCCCCCCCCTCCGATTTCGGCCAGAAAAGGACCCTAAAAACCGACAATTAGTCGCTACCCTCTCACTGGCCTAATCAACCCATCAATTATTACACAAGTAGAACCGTTGCTGGAGTGTGGAATCCAGAGCCGCAAGGATCAATCGAAGTGGTCGCGACATTGTACAGCCCGCGACCCCCGACCCGCCGACCCCGGGGTCCGGCGTCCGTCGACGGACGGGCGGCGAGGCGGACGGGGGACGGTCGTCCGGCGTCCGACGACGGACGAACACCGGCGTCCGGCGTCCGGGTCCGGTCCACGCGGCGCAACTCACCACGCAGCTATGCTCAGTGTGCCGCGGTTTGTCGCCATCCGTTGCTGGCCGTCGTGTGTCATGGCTAGGGGCGTCTCCCGAGCGAGAGATTACGGCCGGGCTGTGTTCTCTATGCTGCATATCTCTATCCGACACATAGGACCGCATCGGTCTCGTGTTGACTGCCACACAACAAGATGCCCTCGTAGGCGGGACCCGTGATAAAATAAGGCGTCGTTTACTGGTAATAAACCTAAACAGTCGCTGCTGGCCAAACCCGTCGTAAGCGCCTCGTTAGCCCCGTCGGGTTTCGCTGGCAGGCGGGCGGGCAAGGGGGGGGGGGGGGGGGGGGGGGGGGGGGGGTGTTGCCGACATGGCAAAGGGGGGCGCCATTGTCTCGGCGTGTCGGGGAAGGGCTGGCTTAACTCTGCATATGGCTGGCGCCTATCCAGGCGATCATGTCCGTGATGATGGACGGGCTGGGCGTGGCGGCCATGAAGCAAGAGGACGGCGCACAGCGCATCGACAAGGTGAGGGACTTCATGAAGAGCAAGCTTGGGCCAGGAGAGTCGGCGGCAAAGTTCGAGGTGTGGGGGAGAACGCCAAGGCGGGCGAGACGACGCACGACCGGCGCTGCTCCATGTGCAATGCCAAGGAGGCCGGCGCTTCCGCGGCGCTGCGCAGCTGTGGCGGCTGCAAATGGTACGCTATTGCAGCAGCTGCTGCCAGAAGCTGGACTGGAAGCAGGGGTGGCCACAAGGCAGTCTGCGAGGAGCTAAAGGGGATGCGCGATCGCAGCCGCAGCCGCAGCAGCACTGACCAAGGTTCCGCGCCTGGGACCAATCCTTTTCAGGGAGTGCTAATCTGGGAATTGCTTTATGTGCCATGACAACAGTGCCGGGCATTGCGGAAGCCTTTTCGGAGGGCCCTCTAGGCAGCACGTCTCCCCTCCCCCCCCCCCCCCCCCCCCCCCCCCCCCCCCCCTTCAATCACCACCACCAAGGCAGTACTTCAAGAGCCTATTCCTCTTGATCCCGTTTCAAGTCGCAAATCAGAGGGAATTGCAGCATGGTTGCACATCATAGCTGGCAGCCCAGCTCATTGATTGTGGATTTGATGCTCCTCAGGCAGCACCTCAAGCAACGGCCGGGGAGAGCTGAAAGCGATGGTGCCTCTGGCGGACGCGCGCCGCCTAATGGCGGCATTCCTATCGCCCGCAAAGCCCTCTAGCACTGGGACCCCTTCAGCCCCCCTTAACGAAAAGGGGTTGGCTCGCCTGAGCACGCTCCTAGAGGAGGCCAAGATGGAGCAGCCGGCCACTGCGAGTGCTGCAGCAGCCGGACAATGCTGCTCCGAAGGAGGTAGACATAACGGAGGCGTATGAAGCAGCACAGCGGGCGAGGTCGGCGGCTCTGGACCGGTCAAAGCAAGAGATTGAGAAGGAGATTGGGTCGGAGATGGTGGCAGGGAATGAGGGGTTTGAGCTTTACAAGCGCCGTCACGGCCACATGCCCGGCGAGGGCTCTGAGTCCGCGGACGATGAGACTGCCAAAGTACTAGAGCAGTTGGTGAGGCAGATGACGGGCGCGGTGGGTGAATCGCCTCTGCGGACTGTGCTGATGCTGGCACCGTACTGCACCAATGATGACACGATGCGTTCAGTTGTCAAGGCCGGCGCGGTGCGAAGCACTTCCATGTACCTGCCTTCTATTCAATTGCACATCCACTGTGCCGCCTTCCCCCTTCCTTAATCGCCCCTTATGTCGGTTTCCCACCCTCATGAGTGCACAAATATTCGCACTTTGTACCGCTACATGTGCTCACCGATTTGTGTCTTTGGGGGATGCTTTCTTGTATACGCCCCGAAATATTTTTGCCTCCCATGTGCAGTCCAGCAAACTATTGAACACAGGGCTTGTTTTCCCTGGCAATGGATCACCGATTGCGCGTATTCATGGATATAATTTTCTCACCGATGGAAAAGGCGCTTTTCAGTTGCATCGCTGAATATATCCCCCCCCCCCCTCCCCTCTCTCTTCCATCGTACTCATCCTCACCACCTCCATGTACAAATTATATTGCACCATATTCACAGTACTTACACTGTGTCAGTGACTCCTGTTCATCTGTTCGTCAACATTGTTTTTTCTACTCCAAACATGCGCTGTGCCACCAGGAGCGTCTCCAACTGGTATGGGCCCGACCCTTAGCGATGTGTTTTCTACACTGACAGCATACCCCACACATCCCTGCACCCGCAGCTTCCCCCGCTGGTGAAACTTGCCGACAGCTCCCATAAGGCCTTCTTGCGCGAAATGGCGCTGCTATGCCTCATGGAGCTGGCAGTGCACAAACGGAACAAGGCGCCCGTGGTCAACACGCCTGGGCTGGTGTCGGCGCTGCTGGCTGCACTGGCGGACAGTCGGCAGGAGCACGCAACGTGCCGGATGCGCGGCGCAGAGGCGCTGTCGTGCCTGCTCTCGCGTAGTCCTGGATGGGGTGCAGCTGCCGGCGGAGGAGACGACCGCCTTGCGGCCGCTTGCACTGATCGGCGGGCTGATGCTTGCCATGGTGGCTGCACTGGGCGAGCTGCCGGTTGCATAGGCTCCGATGCGCGCCCCGCTTGCACCACTGGGCGCGCTGGACGCCTCACAGCGCCAGGCAGTGCAGTCCGGGATGCAGACCTCTCTGGAGGAGCATCATGGCATGCTCTTCATTACCGCGCAATGCGTGCCAGCTATGAGCCCTGCAACGGCAATGATCAAGCTGGTGCAGTGGGCGACCGAGGCTGGTGCCATGGAGAGCGCCATGAATGGCTGCAGCCGTGAGCAGTTGATCGCCGCGCGCCGTACCTTACTCGCGCTGCAAGCGTCCCAAGTGCCCGTGGTCAACACCATCCGGGGCATGCTGCCAATGCTACTGGGCCTGCTGGACTGGGGCTTACAGGGTGCTGCGTAGCGGTCAGCTTCGTAGGAGTCCCTCCCCCCCCCCCCCTCCCCCCCACCCACCCACCTTTGGCTTCCTTCAGTGGAAAAACTTAGCCCTCTCACTAGTCATTTCATACTAACTATGGTTTGAAATTTGACATGAGCTTGTCACCACAGTACAGCGGTACGAGTAGAAAGGCATGCTGGGCTAGTTGTCCTTTGTTGCCAGTGACTGCTTGATGATGCTTGCGAGATATATATATACACATATATGTATAGATAAGTATATCTACATGTATACACTTTAATTACTGTGTACAATATAATATATAGAATTATATAGTTTGTATATAGATGTATTTAATATGTAATATAAATATCATATGTATCTAAACACGTGCATACATATCCATGCTGTGTCAGTTAATATCATGTCGCTCTTTTGATCCATGTGAGATGAACATCCCAAAAACACATCTGCGCATATGTTTGCTTGGTCAAAAAATGCTTCATGTCATTGATGCATGGTATTTCAGCTTTGGATAGAGTTGACAATGTTAGCATGGCATGATTGCGCAGAATTGCATTCGTCGTATTTGCAAAACGTGGGAGATAGCCTCAGAATCATGGCATTAGGTTGCCGTAATACAGCAGCAACATCTTAATACTGTCTGTAAGGCAAAATTATCAATGCTGAACATGGATGATATGCAAGTAGTGGTGGTGGTATTTAAACCCGACCTTCAACTAACCTCACGCTACTGGTGAAGTCAACCCTACACGAGTTCCTGTATCCGGGCCATGAGACGGCTGGCAAGAGCGGTTTCCGCTACCGGGAGTAAATGCTTTTTGCTGATCTAACATCGTCGAGCCTTCGTCGACCTCCCTTTTTTAAATGCGGAGCGGCATGTTTCACTTGCATGCCGGTCTGTAGCTGCAGCCATTTTGCCATAATTAGAAGTATTGGAACGTCAGATTGCGACTGTGCAATATCTGCAGTGAATTTTGTTATGCATCGGTCGGCACTCTGCCAGAGTTGGAGCTACAGAGACAGTCCTCTTCCTTGCAAGAATGCCTTCTCCGCCGATGCGCAGCCGTGGCTAATACAAATCTTCAGAATTAAAGTCAATACATTTTAAACGACAACCAGATTTGCAACTGTCAATACAGATAGCTGTCCATACAATAATTGTGAATTGCCTGGCAGCCTAGACAATTCTCCTATCCTGCATAGATCAAGTGAATAATACAATAGTGGAATGACCCCCCCCCCCCCCCCCCTCCCCCCCCCCCAGACACACACACATTTCATGTCCAGCAGCTGGCCGGCGCGTCATGCAGGAGCATACCCCACGGCTGTGTAGGCACAGCAGCAGGAACACCGCTGAGTGAGATACACCCGCCTGCTGGCCCCATTCTGACGCTGGTTCCATGCGTAGTTGTACTTTGCCAGCATCTGGGACTCTGTCCTTGCGGCGTCCTCCTTGGAACTCTGCGACGCGAGCCTTCTCCCATTCAGTAAAGCTATTCAGCGTCACACTTTGCACGTGATGGATGTGGATAAGCATGCAGAACCAGCGCCCCCGCCCCCCCTGGGTCTGCTCGCCCTTCAAAAAGTAACGTACCATGTAACGTACTCGGCGGTAGATGGTACAGTTATTGCCCAGCGCTTCCTCGAAGAACTGCCTGCCACAAGTAACAAAGCCTGAGTTCTCTCATATATCATGCGCCTATGTGCCGCCTGGGCTGCAGGCCGCAGGCGTTTAGCGCATAGCGCACCTCAGGTGCCCACCATGCGTGCCCCGATACTCCTTGTGGTGCCTCCGCCGGATGTCAGAGCTCTCCCCCACGTAGACTACCACCTTTGACCTGATAGTGGCAGTTGGCATGATGACGTAAATTCTCTGCGCCCCTGTCAGCAACATAGCCCCCTCCCCCCCAAGTCCCACCGTCAGGTCATGTTTTCAATTTTCGAAAATAGTCATCTGAAAATATTTTGCTTCCCTCGGAGCTTGGGGCAGCAGCACGGACACGCCGCGCTCCTACCTGCTAGCAGCCTGGGCGATGGCAAACTCGTAGATGCCGGGCCTGGACTGCAGGGCCTCCGTAGACGCCTTGGCAACCACACTGTCACGCGCCGCGGCGAATGGTCCGTTGAAGGCACCCACTGGCCCGGCGCTCGCTGGTGGATGTAGGAACGGTTGCCAGCCCTCCACGCCGGCGCGCCGCCACGTCCAGAAGTAGCTGCTGAACACGCCCGGGTGCACCTCCTCGCGCCTTCGTCGGCTGTCTGCCGGGTGTACAGCGCCGACCGGTGCCATCCTTGACTGTGCGGCACGCTGACCTTGTTGGAAGGGGGCGGCTAACCAAGCGGCTCTCCCACGTCCGGCCCTCTTCCTTCCCCTTTGGGCGAGGCCAGTTGAAAGGACAAGAAACGGCGACGATCGGGCGAAGTCAGCTTTCTCGCGCAGTATTGCTGATTTTCGACTGACGCAAAACTGGGTTGTATTCCGAGCTACCCACCGCTGTCGACCCCTTGCGCTGGGCAAGGAGGGGAACCTCGTACCCAGGCAGTCCCGCCGGCTCGGTTGGTCGCTTGTTCTCGGAGCGCTGTTGTGTCGAGGCGCTTGCACGCGTCCACAGGAGCGGTTCGCTTCGGGGAAGCTCAGCACCGCCGCGCGTGATGTTCTCTATAACGCCTGGATTATCTGTCGGTACGGTGCTGTACAGGTTTAGGTACAGGTACCCTGTACTGGTCCATCCCGCCCCGTGCGGCGGGCTGCGGGCAGCTTTTAACCGGCTCGTGTTGATTTTTTCGCCTCCGGCACCAGTGAAACCCAGCATTTCTACGGTGGGGTTTAGGCAGCGCCTAATTACGGAAAACCCTGGGTAGGCGACTCTCCGTTACTACAGTCATCAATCAAATTGTCGAAGCATTATTATGCAAGACTAATTAGGGTCAAGTGACAGAATTTCCAATAACACGGTTGAATCACCGCCGTATATAGAACACTGCGATGAAAATGTCCGGCACTGACTACGAAAAGTCTGCCCTACCCGTTTGGGCGTCGGCACATTAGGATAGTGCGAGTTGGGGCAAGCGCCCCATCCCGCAGAGCAAAGCATTTCGGGAGTGCGATGCATGAACCAAAAAAATGCAATGTCAGGGAGGGCCCGACGCCATAGCTAGAAAAATGTGCCATTCCCAGTGAAATCCAAGGCGTTGTAAAGGGAGGGAGGGGCCCCGCCCAAAATAAAGGCAGTTAAGTTCCTGGGTGTTGTCGCAATAATACGCCATGATGACTACTGATAAACTCCCGAAACTCCGGGACCACCATATGCAACCCCAAATTATGACGGTGATACCCCCACCGCGCGCACTCCACCAAAATATGTTCGATAGTCTCACATTCACTTCCATCACATGCATGGTTGTGTTCAAGGAACCGCTCAGGCATGGCATGAATCTGGGCCAATATCGGCGGGCAGTGGGAAATACCCGGGTGCGTAATTAAAGTATCATAATGTGCAGCCCGCCCACAACCCCGCCCGCGGGGACACTATACCCACACCGTACTGTGGGTTTGACGCATAAGACGTATGGGCATATATACACCCCATGTGTTAGTGCGTGCCAACGCTGCCGACGATTTGCAACGCGCCCACACCGATCGATGCCTCTATACTAGTTTAATTAGCGGCATCGCGCGCGGCTACTGACCTGCACTCAAGTGGAAGGTGCGCCCCCTCAGCTAGCCCTACGTTCGCGCTAGCTAGTCGATCTAACCACCGCACAATCCCCGACGTCAACGTGTTAGGGCGCGCCGGACTTGACTGATCTACTTAATGAGTTGTACATGCATTGAAGTAGGATGCTTTAAGGTTAGGTTGATCTTTTAGTAGTGACTGCTTTTAGTGGTGGATTTGTTAATGGTACATGTACCCCTACCCGTACTACTGATGCTGAATTGATGGCGGGGTACATTGACTTGTTTACACCAAGATTTATTAGGGGTTCATCGGGGTTCACCTGGGGTATACCGGTATTCGACTATGGCGCTTCTAATAATACTAAGTAGGCATGATGTGGACTGTGCTTGGGCGCAATATCATGCTACCCTCGACATAGCACATTCCCATCATCGTCGACCTCTATGGTGACGTGCTCATGAACCTTGCGGCACTTGGAGACGCTCGACGTCGTGTGTGTGCATCACGAATGATGCCAAGTAACGCGGACGCATTTCGTGATTAATGTATGTAGTGTTCACGATTTGGGCATCGTTGTACGGTGAGAGGTGGGCGACTTGTTTCAGCAATGCAGTAGTGCCTCTTGGCAACACTGTAATCATGGATGAAAGCTGCCAAACATGGTGCTAGACGCCGGTATCTCCCTCCCTGTTGTGCGCATCGTCCCTGCCAACCCGCCATTATTGCGGGTCTCGGCGCTAGCCGGGGACGGTGGGAGGGAGCGTGAAGCGCGGAGAGTGGCTGATTACATGCGTTGCGGTGCATGGTGCGCGCGCGTAGTGCTAGCGCGGACTATGCATGATGACATGTGCTAAGTACTAAGGCATACCCTAGCTACATTGTACATATGCAGGAGCGTGCCAACACTGATGTCAACACCCCCCCTCAATGGCTCTAGGGGATGCTCCAAGCAGGGGGTCCGGTTGCTGACGCGAGTCGCTAACCTAGCATGCCATGCCTTGACCTCGGCGTGGATCGGGGCTGGCCCTCTAGGAAGTCTAACTGCGTGGAATGTAGCCGGATGGTGCCGAGCGAAGCAGGCTTGCGTTGAGTGACGCCTCTCCGGAAATGTTGAGTTCCCGCCTGCCTATGGGCTGGTGTGCCGAGCTTAATCAGTAGAAGCTTTGCTGGCCCCAGTCGCTAGCCTAGAGAGGCAGCCGGCCATGCCCTGGCCTTGGCGTGGGTTGAGGCTTGTCCTCTAGGGAGTCCGACTGCGCGGGCTGTCGAGCGGACTAAAGTCGCGGCTGAAAGCTTCTCCACGGCGCTGGTGTGCCGAGCTTCGCATACTAATTTCCCGTTATTGGTCGAGCCGAGCGGGCACAGCGCTGGGAGCAATGTACATGGCAGCGCGCAGCGGCGCGGTAGCCGGCGTGGCATGCATAGTAGCCGACGCCCATGCTGTTGTCCATGTTGCCGTCCGTGCGTGGTGCTGGGGCTTCAAGGATCCGAGAGTAGATATGCGAATTTCTGACTGCTCGACGAGCGTTGGCCGAAGTTTCGATCCGCCGAGCCGAGAAACTGCGAGTTTGGGCGGGAACCGCAATACACGGCGCTCGCTGGCGTCTTGGTAGCTGGCGAGCCCGTATATGGCTGTCGCTGGCGTCATGGTAGCCAGCTTCCGGGTGTGCGCTTTTGTTGAAGGTTGGCGAACCTTGAGGCGACCTTGCGCCGCGAGTGCGATGTCCAATCGCTGCTTGAGTGTTGAAACCGGCCACCCCCGGTGATCTCAGTTTAACGTCCCGACTCGAGTCGAGACAAACTTCATGCGTCCTCGCTCGTCTTACCACACTCCCTTGTAGAGGGCCCATAACCTGTTGTGCGCAGCGTCCCTGCCAACCCGCCATCGCGGGTTCCGGCGCGAGCCGGGGAGTGTGGGAGGGAGCATGAAGCGCGGAGAGTGGTTGGTTACAGAGAAATGACCAGGCCCGCCTAGGCGCCGCACGCGTCTCGCTAGCGATGCGGTGCCCTGCGCAAGTGCGGACTATGCATGATGACATGTGCTAAAGTACTAAGGCATATCCCAGTCCCTAGCTACATTGTACATATGCAGTAGTGTACCAACACTGATGTCAACACTCACGGCGTGCAACGTGACTGGGGGCCATGATTCCCGGAGCTTGAAGCCCACGTTGATGGAATTCAAGACCACGCGGTACGGGGTCAGCAAGCACATTGCAGTGCCCCCGGACACGGCTCTCGGTCGGTTTCAGCGCACCCTGTTGGGCGACATGCAACGGGGGCATTGCGGGCCACTGCTAGTCCACTGTTGTAACTGGCATTTTTGTCATTACCCGCACCACTTGACTGCTAGCAACTACAGGGTCTATTTTCTAATACAGATACCTCGCGGTTTTTTGCGACTACTATAATATGTACTACAGGGTTAATCCTTCGAGCCTCGAAGTGACACCATTAATAATTTAAATATTAGTCATGAACATGAATCCTTACTCGTAACATATGTAATCGTCCTTATATTATTTAGACACTGTTAGACTGCATCACATCAGGCACCCGCCGTACGAGCACTAGCAGCATAGCAGCAGCGCTGCATGCTGCTGTAGTATGCGTGTGACGCACAGACGCGCATGCCAACTGAAGCCGAGCCGTGCGTGGCTTGAACACCGCCTATAGCGCTACCCAATACAACCGCCCCAGCTGCACGAGCTTGCCCTCCTGCCAATCCTCTGCCTTCCATAGAGCCGCCATTCATTTAGATCAGTCTGTCGAGCTCCGCGCTGCCAAGCGAGCAGCTGCGCATACCCAGCTAGCGGAGGAGGCCGCGGCCTAACAGCGCATCGCTCTCCGCGGACCTTATTTGCATCCTCGTACGAAGTTTTTTTATCCGCGGGCCGGTTGTTGAGGAGACAGGACGGACGGAGGCCTTGCCGCGCCCCCTCGCCCGACAAGTCCTCGGCAGGAGCATCGCCTACACTCGCATACCTTAGCCCGCCCGCCGCGGCCGCAATTGCTCAACGGCACTGGGTGAGGGTCGAAGTAGCCCCTCGCCGTCGAGGAGCGGCGTCGGCGCCGGCGCCGGGGCGCGGGACGCGGCTCGATGAGCGGCCGAAAGGTCCCCCCCCCCCCCCCCCCCCCCCCCTTCCGCTACGAATCGTCTTACCCACCTCAGGGGCGTACGATGTGCGTGTACGTCAACCCGTTGTGGCATCTTGGAGCGGGGGGCACCGCGGCGGAACGTCATAGCTACGTGCCGATGCGGCGGTGCCTCTGTCCAGCGGCATGGGTGTTGCGGGACCAGGTGCTCAAGGCAAGGTTAGGGGCCTGGGCAAGGGGGCGGGGAAGGAGGGTCCGTGTGTGAGCATTATGCTGAAAGGGCTCAGAATTAAGTGCGTATATTTTGACGCGGGGAAAAGAAGAGGAAGTTGTGCAGGAGTAGGTGGCTGGGTGGAACGTGGCGGGACGCGAGTAGAGGCGGAAGGACAAAGCTCGCAGGCCTCCGGTCTCCCCGGCGCAGTGGGCTGTGTACTTGTCCCTAGCGGGCTACGTGAGGGTTGACAACGTGCCTAGCGACGCGGCTGGTGGCAGATCGAATTGGGTTGGTAGTGGGGACGGTGCCGTCCCGCGTTGCATCAACCTGCAGAAGCCATAACCAGCTCGGCCCATGACAGGAGCCGTCTGCACAATCTGGCCGTCCCTGCCCCTGAATTATTCCTCTGGGCGCCCTGCAGAGCCGGTCACGGCCGTCCTCGCGGCAGGCGGATGAGAATGGCGCTGGGCTGGACGGCGAGAACATGGCGCCGGCTGAAGCAGCCAACGGCAACGGCACTGACGCGCCATCGAGGAAGCCGCCCATGTCAGTGGGCCGAATGCTGGAGGTTGTCCCCCCTTCCCGATCCCCCTGCCTGGCTCCCCTTGGCTCTCCTACGCCCACCGGCTATGACTCAACGCGACCAGTTGAGCTGCGCTCATCTGCACGGCGTCCATGCCGCCTACGCAGATTGACTCGACAGCCGATGTGGCGATGGAGAACATCGTGGAGAAGCTGAGGCTGCTGGACTATGAGCGCGAGTTTTGCAAAACCAAGTGCGCCCTTGCACCTGCAGCACCCCTGGCCCACTGATCTCCCAACCAGGCAGACAGGCAGGCCTCCCAAGCTGCGATAAAAGGCAGAGCTGAACCCCCTCCCCCCCCCCCCCCCCCCCACCCACCCTATTCTTCCACCTGCTCTGCCAGACGGCCGGCATGGCCACCTCTGACACGCAGCTACTTTGCGGTGCCGTCGCCAAAGAACAACCAAAACGAGCAGTTTTTCTACTTCACCAGCCTGGTAAGCATGCCCCCCCCCCCCCCCCCCCCCTTTTTCCCCTCAATGTGGGGCCTGCCAGGATTGGCGGCGCTGACATTCGCCCCCTATCCTGCCCTCCAGGTGGCGTGGCTGCTGAACCAGGCAAACCGCAAGTTCACGCCGCCGCAGCAGTTTGACGACCCCAACACCACATGCTCCAGCATCTTGCAGGAGCTGAAAGCCACCGGGTTTGCCACCCCCAGCTGGCCTCCCGCCAAGCTGAAGCAGGGCTACGGCGACGCGGTGTGCGGCGTGCTGGACAACCTGGTGGACTATGTCATGGAGAAGCGCGCCTTTGTGTTCCGGAAGCCCATCTACCAGGCCGACGGGTGGGTGCTATCCCGCGGCCGTCACCATACCTGTGGCCAAACACTCACGTTGGCAAATTTGTGTGGGGTGGCGAGGAGGCGTGACTGGGAGGGGCCGGGATTCTGTGCGCCGGGTCCCACTGCTGAGAGCAGTTGCTCTGTTTCATCTGGAGCGCGGGGCGGGGGGGGGGGGGGGGGGGGGGGGGCACAAAGGAATGGAGATGTCCCGATGGACAGGGAGATGCATGGCCCACTTGAAAGGTCTCCACCACACACGCCGGTGAGGGCGCATGCCTGCGGGAGTAGCCGCTGGACGCGATGTCAGGCAGCAGACAGGCAGCCAACACCACCGCAGCTACGCTGCACTGGCATGTGGGATGCTCCTCGGCGGAAATCCCCCCCCCCCCCCCCCCCCCCCCCTTTCCTCCAGTGGGCATCATCTTGAAACCCAAACCCTATCCTTGGGATCTGTAGATAAGCTAGGCCCCAAACCCTGGTCGGAACCCTAAGAAAGGTCTGGCTGGTTTGTGAAGAGGGGGGCGCGGAGGGGTTGGCGGGGGAGGGGGGGGGGGGGGGGGGGGTAGCTTGGCCTGGCTTGGCTGGCGGGCTCTGACAGCTGGGCTGGGGTGGCAGGTACCCGGAGGAGGCGATGGAGGACCTGGACGACGCAATGCAAGGGCCGGGCATGGATGTGATGCACGGCAACAATATGCCAGCCGATGCGGAGTCGGAGGAGGAGGAGGAGGCGTACATGGACACACGCGGCGGCGCCGGGCTGGCGGCCGCCATGGGCTCAGCGGCCAAGTCGGCCGAGGCAGAGCTGGACGACTCAGTGGCGCAAATTGAGGCCAGGGTGGACCCGGCGGAGTGGAAGCTGGAGCTGGAACGTGTGGGGCCCAAACTGAAGATCACGCTGGCGGCGGACACCAAAGACTGGCGCAGCCACCTGGAGCAGGCGCACAGCCACAAGAAGGAGATCGAGCAGCTGCTGCCGGAGAGCAAGGTGCACCTGGACAAGGTCAACGCGGAGGTGTCTAGCGAGCTGGAGAAGGTGGCCACGCGGGAGCGCTTCCTCAACAGCCAGTTCGACGCGCTCATCATGGAGTACCGCCTCGTGCGGGAGCGGCTGGGCGAGGTGCAGGTGCGGCGGCTACCAGGCCCCCGCCAAGCCCCTGCTCTGCCATGCAACCATGCGGTTGTGCGTGCGGTCAGCCATGGGCAACAGCTGCAATGCTGGGATGCCCTGGCGCGCTCTCATTCCTGTTTTGGCTTGTTTTTTCATGTGCTGTTTCACTGTTTTTTTTGGCTCGCCCTCGCCTTCATTATTATTTTCACGGGCCAGGAAAGGTAGCATCCAACCCAAAGCGGCGCCTGACCGAGTGCCCCCCCCGCCCCCTCTCCCCTTGCCCTTGCCTCTTTGGCGCGCAGGAGCGGTACGGCAAGAGCAGCGAGGCAATCAGCGAGCTCACCAACGAGCTGGGGCGCGTGACGGAGGAGCTGGCGGAAGTGCAGCGCGTGCTGGAGGAGCGCGGCAGCAACATCTCGGACACCTCCCCCGTCGTGAAGATCAAGGAGGCGATAAACACGCTGAAGGTGGGGGCTCGCCCAGGGTTTGGCCACTTGTTCAATAGGGTTTGGCCACTTGTTCAATAGGGTTTAGCCATGGGGACCCTGGCTGCCAGCCCCCCTCTTCTCTCCCGATGTCACTGAACCTTGCCGCCCCGCCATGCCCTGGCAGAGCGAGCTGCTCAACATGGAGGTGCGCATCGGCGTGGTGGAGCACTCGCTCCTGCAGGTCAGCTTGAGGGACAGGGGCCGCCTGCCAGGCGTGCGGGCCTCCAAGGCACGTTAGAGAGTGCGGCGAGCGAGATCCCGGGATCCTACCACAGCAGCAGGACGGGGCACCACAGGGGGCGTAGGGAGCGATGCCGCGCGAGGCGGGCGCGCTCAGCCCTGCGCACTCCGCTGGGCCTGCAGGATCCCAGCTTAGTACGTGCTTGTACTCGCAGCACAGCTCACTGCTCAGACTCTCGCCAGCGCGCCACGCGACCCCGCCGACCCCCACACGTGCCACGCATCCAACTCACCACAACTGTAACTAAGGATTTAACGGCACCGCCCCCCGTGCCTTCGGCTGTTGCGTTGGCTGCGCGAGTCCCGCCCGTCCCTGAGTGCCCAGAGCGCACCACTGCAGCGCATGCGCACATTACCACGTAATCCGTCACGCCTACTTCGGGGTATCGTGATTCGTCTGCGTGGTCAGACTTGCTCTGCCCGCCCAAGACGCCCGTGTCTCATACGTGCACATCCTTTTAGCCCATGTGAATACTTTGCATTCGTCGTTACAAATTTGTTAATATCACATCCTTATCCATACTCTTGTTCATACTCTTATTCTTACTTATTCATACTCATTCAGTATTTGAGAGCCAACTGCTAGGGCTATTGCACAGTCACTTGCAAGCCTCTGGCCGTTAATATCTACAAGCTGACTGGAAGATCTGCATTCTATGCAGATGTGGCATTATTATATAGATTATGGTGGATATTCACGACAGGCTGACTGTCTGAGTCTGTGACGGTTCAGCCTTTGAATAGACGGGGATGTGTAGCGCCGATATTTAATCTGAGTAAAATACTAGGAAATTTAGTACTCTGATACTCTCGTACAAAGTATCCTGCAATCTTTTTTAACAACCGGTAGAGGTAGTTTTAAGGTTTTTTATCGTGCGGGATGCGGGCTGCTTGTAAGCGGCTACTTGTGTCGATCTCCTAACGCTGCTGCCTTTAGCAGCGGTGGATTTGTGGTTAGTTGCTGGTACGGCCTTCTTTCAATCACTCCGCCGGTTCTCGACAACTAGTCTCTACAGCAAGATACAGGTTCATCCGGTTCTTGACAACTTTATACTGGTACCGGTACTGGGACTGGGTCTTGACAATTAGTTTCGTACTTGTATGGGGACAGGGGGGGGG
Organism: Tetraselmis striata; assembly: GCA_006384855.1. Taxonomy (NCBI): domain Eukaryota; kingdom Viridiplantae; phylum Chlorophyta; class Chlorodendrophyceae; order Chlorodendrales; family Chlorodendraceae; genus Tetraselmis; species Tetraselmis striata. The sequence goes on along the minus strand of VCJN01003410.1, from coordinate 6,903 downwards.
GGGGGGGGGGCTCCGCCGACCCCTGCGCGCTACTGTCGGGCATAGGGCTTGCCGAACTCCACCAGCACTATGATGCCGAAGTACCAAGAGCATGATTGCCGAATTTGGCTGCTGCTCTGCCTACCAGCGAGAGTTGCAGAAAAAAACAAGAATCTAATTGGTTGCGTGCATTCCGCTGCTATGGCTTTCATCTCATGATTGACATCGACTGACTCATCGAAGCGCGAGAAGTAAAAGCTCTCCCCTGTGTATAAACAATCGGAATGCGCACAACTCCCGAGCTCGAAGCCTGCAGAGCTTGAATATTTATTTCGGGGTGCGAGCGAGAGCCAACGCTTGTAAGAAATGTCGGGGAGCGCGGATGGATGGGGAATCATTTATCCGGCTAATGCAGCCGCGGACGTCCTGAGCGCCTTGGGGTGGTTCAGAGCAAGTCAAAAGCACCAGCACATGCACTGTGTACCGGGAAGATACTTTTTCCAGCTGGGGCTGATGGCGTGTGCGGAATAAGAGGGACCGCATAATAATGCTCATCCAGACTACATATGGCATTCAAGCACCTACTACTGCAGTAGAATGCGGCACGGCTCGCTAGGGACCGATTCATCATTTGTTATCGGATGGCACCCGTGCGCTCATGTGGAGGCTGGGGCGCACTGTCAACATACAGTGGCTGAGTTACACGTACGCTACAGTCAGCCGCATGAGCCGCACACACAGGCGCGCGCCGGCTCCGATTCATCACATTTCACAGGTACTGCTAGACACTACTACTCCTCAGTACAGATCCGCAGTACTCAAAAGCGACTGGCGGACTAATAAAATACACTGCTGCTACAGGTGGCAGGCATCGGTCGCCCACTCGGGGGGATTCTACTGGTACAGTTGCGGGGCGATCATCATGGGCCGGTGAGTCTTGCTCAGGGTCTTGTGCTCTGCGGCACGTACAGCGGGAAACCACTGTAGGTGGGCAATTACCACTGTTTCTGCTCTCGACAGTGCCTGTTCGAGGCGGGGCACCTCAATTGCCAGCCACCGCCCTGCCGATCACGTTCATGACAAACAGGTGCGTCCACATCCAGGGGTCTCGCAGCAGGCGTCCCAGCAGGCCCGGCTGCTCCCCGTCGCGATGGCTCCGATGCGGCGCCCCGGACATCTCCATCTGGGGGCGCGGTGGCATGGCGGGGGGGGGGGGGGGGGGAGGGGCGGGAGGGCAGCGCATGTGAGGGGTCGGTTGGCGCGGCACGGGGCTGAGCGTCTCACCCTGAGACATGTAGGGCTTCGGGCTGGCGAATTCAAATTTCAGCTGACGGGACTCCAGAGGGGTTAACCTGCCATAGTTTCTGATGTGTATCGGATTTCCATCGACGCAGGTTATCTGAATATAGGGTCTACAGAGCCGTATTCCTGTGTTGCTGACAGAGGAACTACAGCAGGCAGCAGTTGGGAGCCGCATGGTGGCCCACCTGGTGCATGCGGTTGATACCCGGTGCCACCAGCTTGCCGAGGATGGTCCCTGCGGCGGCATCAACAAGCACTCCCGGATCAGCTCTGGCACATGACGCCGCGCCTGGGAAGCTTTGGCTGCGGCGCATAGCAAAGCGAACGCTGTTTAGGAGTTGAGCATATAAGTTAGGGGTTGAAGCGCGCACCGACGAAGATGGAGACGGTGGCAAGGGTGAGGTAGGAGCCGACGGCGGGCTGAGGAGGCGGCCGCTGGGCGGCGTGCGCGCCGCGGCGCAGCGCCTCCAGGTGCCAGTGGTGCGCGCTGTTGACGCGCGGGTCCATCAGCAGGTGCTGCGCGGCGCAGTGGCGGCACTCGTAGTAGAAGTCGCAGAGCGAAAGGCGGCGGTCGGGGTGCTGCTGGTCTGCGGGGGCGCACACCGGGGGGGACGCGCAGTCAGATCAGAGGAGCAGCGGGCCACCAGGGGGCTGAGCATCATCTGTCAAGCGTATGCAGTGAATGTACACTTACCAAAGACGAAGTAATGTATCCACCTACGTATGTGAATGAGCCATATCATACATCATCAAAGGGAATCAATAAGTAAACTTGGTTTCCTTGTATATATGATCATTACTGTTGTGTATCACTGCGAGCACGTGTATTCATCAACAACATCAACGTGTCAGTACACGGCAATTGCGTATATGAATACTGGAATGCAGATACGGTGTCGCCACTCACTGAACGCGGCGGTCGTCAGCTCCCTGGGCAGGATCGTCTTGCATGAGGTGCCGTGGGCGCCCAGGCGCGCCCCCCACTGCTCCACCAGACGGGCGGCGACGTCCTCCGGGAGGGCGCACTGCCTGGCACGAGCCCACGGCATGGCGAATCAGCCTCGCGCGGCACCTCGCCTGGGCGCGCGTTGGCACGCCCTGAAGAGGCTTGGTTAGCATCGCACCTCAGCCGAGCCGCAAGTCCTTCCGGGCTGTTGTTGTGCTCCAGCGCATGGACGAGCATGCGGCTGCACACGCTGCCCAGCGACGCGGCGCTCCGGGAGCCCCAGCCCTGCCAGCCGCCGTGCCATGGCGGGCATGTCAGCAGGCCAGACATGTACACATACACATGCACACAGGTGGGTAACCAAACATATCATGTCCAAAGGACCCGCACATATCATATATATTTACATCGTCTATTGTATGTATGTGAAACTCACATATAAACAAACATATGATGTTTACTAGGGGAATCCGAACTGTACTTGACGCTAGATATATATAATCTGTGCACATTGCAACTGTACAATCTTCATATCTGTATAATAGAATCCTCGGTATCACCTGTTCTCGGCGTAATCAGGGTACTAGTACACGAACCCATAATCGTACTCGTAGAAAGGCACCGGCATCCCGTACGTGTAATCGATTGGTGGCAACCTTACTGATGCAGCATCGGTACGCACGATACAATCCAAGTTATGCTGCGGATTGATTTGGGAATACTGTACAGGTACGGGTGCATGGATGCGGCTGCGCATTTGCGCGCAAGACGGCTTTCGACAGTGCGATAGTGAAAGTACTGGCTGTTGTGAGGGACAGCCCCGGCTGCCCCCTAGTTTCTAACAAACGCAACGCGTTTCTAGACACCCCCGGGCAGAGCCCCGGGTCTGCTGGCAGTGGGAACCCCTCACGAATCCAACTGCCACTTACTAATCATTCCAATAATATTCTTGTATTAAATCTTGGTATTGGTCTTCTTTTGCCTCATCCTTCATCTGCAGAAAACAAATGCGGCCCTGGCGCACAGGCCACCTCCAAACATACCCGGTGGCCAGATCCACTTGAAGCTGATGAAACACAGAGCCCGCAACGTATACTTCTAGGTTGCACAAATACTAACACGCATATGTGAACATCTTCGTGTATCACAAAATCAGACGATACAGCATCCAATATGCAGCTGTGCAGATATATATCCACAGATATATGTATATATACCGCACTGTGTTTCTCATCAGCGTGTATTTGAGGAAATTTCGGCCGTTTGGAATGCCGCATTATGATCCTTGGCAACGAGCGCATAACCAGGTATATATCTGCACATGTCAGCTGATAGCGGACGAGGTACTGTATCATTTAATTGGATTCACATGTCCAAAAGTGATGATTTTTTTCGCAGCATCGAGTCGAAACATCGATGTGTTATTCGTGGTGTATCCTGATACATTTTCTGATAAGTGTAGTTTTGCTCTCTCCAGGGGGGGAGGGAGTTAAACATCAATATGCTGCGCAGCCAAAGCGTGGTCACGGTATGCACAGCGGCGGATGGGAAAAGGGGGCCGGGGAGGGGGGGGGGGGGGGGGGGGGGGGGGGGGGGTTGGGGGACTGGTGCTCGCCAGTGGCTGCGGTGTGCCCGGATGGTGGGCGCACCGTGCGGGGTGGGCAAGCATATGGCGCCATTTCAGCTGCTGGAGCTGCAGGCTGTTCAGCGCCGGCTGCCAGCTGCGACTGCGCGGCGGTGGCCATGTGCCAAACGCTCTTGGCCATGGCCTGGTCGCTGGCTGTCAGGGATTGGCACGGGAGGGGGAGGGGGGTTCAGGACATACAATTACCTTGCTATGATTGCATCTTGGTTGCTAACCCGCAAGTCACTTCCAAGACGGTATCCATATTCCCCCGTACAGCTGCCTATTTGCTATGTACACCGCATTTAGCTACGACTGCCAACGGGGTGCGAAGAAATCGACCGGTAAGAAGGTGTCCTTTTCCAGTCTTAATTTAGACGACGTATTATCGGAATTGGTACGAATTAAAGAAAGTGCCATCAAGATGACCCCGACCAGTCCGAAGTACACACTTTCTTTCTGCCTGCCGACACCGGTATTCATACTACCCGCAGTTATACCAGGTGAATGAAATAGCGGTATCATCTCACATCCGGATGTTTTGTAGTTTTCTTGAAAAGCACCATTAACCTGTGGACGACACTGTTATTAACATATGTACTGCTGTGACTCGATGACTATCATACACACTGTCTAAAGTTTGACTATGGAGGGCACCTGGGGGTCTTTTTGGTGTGCCAGCACCCGTGTTCAAACTCACTCCCAGGGCGGCAGTATGAGCTTCTCATTCACAGGAAACCGCGCAACTCCAAGGCCGTACAAGTAGGGGGGGGGGGGGGGGGGGGTGCCACCTGACGGGCTCTTTGTGGTCAGCAGGGCAGCCCAGGCCTGCGGGAGCCGGCAGCTGGCAATGGCGCGGATGTCGGCCAGGGAGAAGAGCTCCCAGGCGCCGGCCCGCAGGCGAGAGGCGGTCAGCCGCCCGTTGGGCTCCGAGCTGAGGAAGCGCTTGGCGCCCTGTTGGCAGAGCCATGCGGTGGGGAGCTGCACGGTCATTTCAGAGTAGGAGTACCAGCATTCATAGGGTGTTGCTACGTAGACTTTCCTTCTTAGCCGACAATACCTGCAGATTGTTTTAATGATTAGACCCCCCCTTTCATCCCTCGCTTGCAAGTACCTCGTGCAAGAAGCAACGCCTATCCCCACTACTCAACTAGAGATCAGGCCAATAATCTCAATATCATTTCAAAGTCATATCGATACTATTACCACTTGTCTGTTATTGTTGGCTCACATTGTCAGGCGGACGAACACCAGGCCTATGGTGCGCTATCACTTCTGCTTATCACTTTAACACCTATCTGTAAGGTTATCAGGTCGTCGCAGAGTAAAATATATCAGCCATCAACGAGTCCGAACCAATCAGACCCGTACCGGTGTGACCTGGCAAAATTGTAAGTAGTCGCCTAAAAAGGGAAAAAATGAACATGCCATGAGGGTGTCATAATGATCCTAGGAATCGTCGTTGTCTTGATGATGAGGCGTGGCCCGCACGAAAACTTCTCCAGTACACCAAGAGCCTTTAATGGCATACCAAGATAGAAGAATCTTTACGCAAACCAAAGCTTCGCGCACATCAAGAGGGAGAGCAGGACCAACACCGCTCAAACTCTTATACCAGGACGGAACTTCTTCATGATCGCATCTCGCATTGAGTGTGCCGATGTGGAGCCGCGCACCTGGATGGGGTGGAGCGTGCGGATAGTGAAGCCGACGCTGTCCCGCAGCCCCCGGCCGCCGGCCATAAGCTGCACCTCAAATAGGCAGTCGGGCGCGGGGAAGCACGCCACTGCGGCGGTGGACAGCCAGGTGCCGCCGTGCTCGTCCACTTGCAGGCAGCGCGGCGGGTCGCCGGTGGCGCGGTCTGCCGCGCTGCAGATGGAGTACACGTTGTCGCCGTGAAAAGCCAGCTCCCAGGCGGCCGTGAGCGGCGCATTGGGCCATGTGGCGGCCAGAACTGCTTCGCTTCCCGCTGTCGGAAAGCCTGGCTCTGCGGCTGCCGCGAGGAACTGGCCGTGCTCGGTGAGGAGCAGCACCTCGCGGCGCGGCACCAGCTGCGGAGGCAAGAGGAGGACGAGGATGGGGGGGGGGGGGGGGGGGGGGGGGAGAAGTCTGCTGTCAGCACCAGGGCCGGGCAGAAGTCCCGATGGAGGTCGTGATGCCAGAATATACGCAAGTTGTGACGTAATGCAGAAGTTACTAACATTTGGCATAGGCAAAAGCGCATCACACTAGTAATTGTGGCAGCATAAGCATAAGCACTTTTGGCACCAGTTTGAGATAAAATCAATGCTTGATAAGGACGATGGCTTGATTCCCAGGTCTTGCTTGTCCTTTCCAGATTGTGTGAATGTAAAAGCATTACTTATGTCAGAAACACAGGGAGGTGTGTTATGCCCTTCTATCCCGGCCGCATAGTTTCAAAGTTGTTCACATCCCTGATCAGCACCAGAAGTTGCATGTAGTGGTACAACCAAGCATACAAAGTGATTGCCTCTAGAATGAGGCACCATGAACATGTTGTATTTCTGCGTAGCATGGGTCTGCATCGGAATAAGGTGTAGAGTATGCTTCTCGGAAGTGAAGAGCATCCAGTCGTATGCTTCTTACCCCCCTCCTCTCCCAAACCATGACTTTCATAAACTCTCTGACCCTACGGTCTACGGTCGCCAGCGCACATGCACATGACTCGCCACATGCTCAGCATTGGTATATATCAGAGACTTTGTAGACCTCGAATAATATCATGAGCAGCCTGGCGTAATCATCACCAGCTTCAGCTTGAAGTGGCACATCGGCTTTGGCTGAGACATACTTACGGCAACCGTCTGTCCGATGCAACATAGCTGTGTAAGGTCAGCACCCGGACAAACCTGCAGAGATGGTGTAAAGTGTGCAAGTGATATTCCTGTTGGTATGTTTCATTTCTTTAACACGGTGCTTCGAGTGGCATCTCGGACCGCGCTTGGGCGCGCGTCACCCGTATTTTGTATTACAGGCAGTGGTACATGCCAGGATTGTGTACAAGTCCCGCTGGAAGTCGATATGCCATAAC
>VCJN01003409.1:0-54257 GCA_006384855.1 Tetraselmis striata | reverse complement strand
GGGGCTTGTCCAACTCGCATTACTCGAATGGGCCGACCCCCAAACGGGTAGGGCAGACCTTTCGTGGCCAATGCTGGGTAGTTTGATGGCAGTGTTTTAGATTGTGATCCAATAACAGTGTTGGAAATTCGGTCACTGGCCCTCAAATAGTGTTTTCATAATGCTTCTGCGCAATTTGCTCGATGACTAGCGCTATAACGGAGGGTCGCCTACCCATGTATTTTCCGTCGTCGAGACCGTATACGCTGCTGCAAGTAGTAGGGTTTATAGCTACCGGTACTGCGCCAGTCCTGTCGCGTGGGCGGGAAAAACAGGGTGCGGTACGGGTAGCGACTACAGCGACTACTGCCTAGGTACTGGTACCCACGGAGTCCCTAACTAGTACCATACCAGTACCCAGGTACACGAAGCGCCCGCGGGCGTGAGGGCGGAGACGATGCTGTGGACGACATGCGTGGGCGGAGGATGGGCGCATGTGCCTTGGACGAAGAGCCCAACAAAGGAGCCCACCGACGGCAACACCCCGGCGACACAGGCGGCCGCACCTACCCCTGCCTCTTCCACGGCAGCACACAGCCGAGGCAGCTGATCTTCAGTTTCCGCAGCCTCAATCACGCGGGTGTCTGGCGTACATTGCGTTTGTGCATTCTCCCGGCTTGCGGTAGACGCGCGACGGGGCGCATGCGGCAGGGGGCGTGGTGGGGAACAAATCCGCCTTCGAAGGGCAGCCAGCCCGCCGGAGACGGGGCAACGAACTTGAACCGGCTTGTAGTCGCGCGCTTTGGCTAAGGCCCAGCCAGCCTCGTGAAAGCGCGAATATATAACACGCGCTACAGCTATGACGGAGGCCGATGGGGAGGTGCGGGCCGGTGACTTGCGAGATTACCTGCTGGGTTGCCGCTTCTGCGATTAGCCTATTTGGCGCGCAGATATGACTTGCTCTAAGCATAATCGTTTGGGTCGCCACTTATTGTTTGTAATAAGCTTGTTTTCCTGATGCATCTGCCCGTCCTTGTCGCTGCGCCAGGTCGCTCCACCGGTGCGGAGGAGCCGAAAGCCAGTCGGAGGAGCCGCGCGCAAGACCACCGCTCCGCCGCGGTCCCACCACCAAGTCCAGCACCCTGCGTGCCTCCCTCAAGGTGGAGCCAGATCAGGTTCGCGGGGCATTCGAAAAGTTTGCCGACAGCGAGGAGGGCTGCCTAAAGGTAGAGAACCTCACGGATGTACTGGGGAGCTTGGGCTTGGCGAGGCTGCCACTCCGAAGGAGCTGGCCATCTATGTCAAGACGGTGTCAGCAAACCCGATGCAGGCTGACCTGCGAGGAGACGTGAGTGTCTTGGCCATCGCCTGACACCCATCCTGTCCCCACTGAACGGTTGGGTTTTATCGTCACAAAGTATGGATAGGACAGGATGAGCATGGGTGGGGGGGGGGGGGGGGGGGGGATGTGCACATAAGCTGGCATTAGCGGGTTTTCCAACCAAGACCTGTGTTCACTCGGTCTGCAGATACGCTGTCTGCGGCCTGCTTTCCACTCCGAACATTGTGGACTCAAACAACAAGTACACTATCACGGCGCGGCGTACATACCTCGAAACGGGCCGCTTGGCCACGGACGACGCAGTGATAAACTTTTTGGATGCACTGGACGCCCACAAGCGGCAGTGTGAGGCGGAGGGGAAGTACATGGAGGCCCGCGCAGCGGCAAAGCGTATCTCCACACTCAAGGTTGGTGCCTATTGCTCACTGCCTGTGCAAAAATGACCCTGAATGTTAACGAGTGCGCAGCCTGACTTTGCAAACCCTACGGCTGTACGGATAGATGCAGGAGGCGGTCCGCCTCAAGAAGGAAATGATAGCCAGGCAAAAGGATGAGATGGCTGAGGCAGAGGAGGCGTTCGCTTTTGAGAAGGAGCGGCAGGAGGCTTCCTGGACGGAGAAGGTTAAGAGATATGAAGAGGACCTAACAGAAGCGGTGCGTACTTGTGATGCCCATGATAGGCACTGCCCCGCAAACTATCGTGGTCAACAGTCTCCCTCTGCTGAAAGGGCATGCTTGCCAAAAACGTGTAGGTTGCAAAGAAGAAACGTGCGCACATGGAACAGCTGGAGCAGTTCATTGCGGAGATGGAGAACAAAAAGCCGTCGATGCCTAAGGCCAGCAAGGACTTGCTCATCCATCGCAACATCGAACTGCACCTTGCCAAGCAGGGTCAATACACCAAGGCCACGCGCGTGAAGGACGCCGCAGACCGCATGGAGATTGCCGAGATGGAGTCCACTTTGGCCACCTTCGAGGCGGAGCTCAGCCTGAAGGTGTGGCTTCACGACTGGCAGCTACAGGGATGTGCAGTGCAGCCATCCTGCCTTGCCCCAAAGCGGCACTCCCCTCTCGTCTGAACTTTCTCTGGCTATGCCACCTGCAGGAGGGCAAGCTGCGGGCCAAGCAGCAGCAGGAGCTTGATGCGTTGATTCAGAAGGGTGCGCGGGGGCGCGATGAGCTAGAGATTGCCAGCGTTCAGGACATGGAGCGCCGCGTGCAGCGGTACCGTAACCTCGTGGCGGAGCTCTCCAATTTGCATAAGCTGGAGGTACAGCGCCCGGCTTCTGAGAGCACACGTGCACGCACTGACCTGCATGATCTGCTCAAAGCCTCAACTTTCCGATAACGGTTGGCCGCATTACGCCATGACTGATACAGATTGCGCATCTGGAGAACTTCCTGGAGGGCAAGGCCATTGCGGGCAAGTGCGACCCGCTGAAGGACTCCAACTTCCGCCGCCGGGCCGCCATAATGCCCCCGAGTGCCATGGAGCGCCCGTAAGCAGAAACCAAAACCCATAGAGCCACCGCCGCTGTAAACCCGAGAGACTACTGTGCTAACGCACAGGATGGTGTGTAAATCAAAGGCCTACACAACTCCAATACCTGTCCCACCACAATGTATAAGCTCTTGTCACATACATCAGATTATGGCTTACATCCTCCCCTCCAACCATGCTCATTCGGCAGTGCTCGTACTGCTTGACAGATGGCCGTCTTTGCAGCATGCAAATGCTCAAGCAAATAATTACCGCCATTTTTCTCAGTCTCTCGCCGCACAATAGTGTATTAGACATTGCATAATTTGGAAGCGGAGAGTCCCATTGCAATCAAGTGCGGTTGCAAGCAGGACTGTGAACCAACAGTTCCTTGATGCTGAACGCTGCATACATGTTGCATACACATGCACTTATTCTTGCTCGATGACTTGCATGGGCTGACAATGCGAAGGAATCTGCTGATATTACATGCTGGTGTAGCACTGTTTTCGTAATGATAGTGACTGTTGCTGCACGCCGTAACTTGAAATGAACGATAACCTCAGTCAATGCCGGCGAGAGCGTGCTGCATTGCAGGATAAAAGTGAGATTTAATGTGCCCAGCCGATGAGTCTTTGCAAGTTCATGAAGTTCGTCACGGTGAATAAAGCCAGCAGTCATAGATAGCCAGGGCGCTAGCCGGCAAGCATAACTTGTCACACAACTCGTACGTATCACAGGTATTTGTGGTGGTGGAATAGTCGCAATATCCATCAGTGAAATTGGCCCGATTACCCAAATCGTAAAAGACCCATTCATATGGGGTCAAAATGGCGCTAACAATGGAGAGGATATCCAGTGAAGTTTCAACACAGCCCCAAAGTACATCGCCGCGGCCACTTTCGCGAATTTCTCGCGTCGCGGTAATCGCCGCGATCATATACTATACTGTGTACTGTTTCCGACGCCGCTCTCCACACTCCACCAGCACAAACGTGTGGCGGCTGGAGGGCCACCCCGTCTCGTGCCGGCATAGATTGTTCCTCGATGTTCCCATAGATCCCTACGTTACTCCTTACCTTCTCGCACCTCTTGATGGTTGCCCGCCTGGCACGCCATTTAAGGCATGCGGCGACGGAAACATGGCCGGAAACAAGGCATGCCGCCGTGGGGAGTGAAAATGGAGGCCGACACGAGCTCGTGTGGGAAGCGCGTGTTGGAGTCCGTCCACGAAAACTGACGAGGTACCTGTACCCACACCCAAAACCGGCTATATGCACGGCAGAAGAGCGCTTCGGTCCGGTGTATTTGGACGTGCCTTGGCAAGATCTTTACGTTGTCCAAACGGGAGGATGCAAGGGAAGCCGTGAAGTGGCTGCCCGACGTGTGGTACTTGCGACGAGATTGGCTTTTAAGAAAGGCCGACACGAGGTTGCGTGGGAAACGCGTGTTAGATTCCGTTTGCGACGAGGTACCTACATCTACACCTACACCGGACTCGACACCGCCTCGTATACCACTGTGCTGACTTGTACAATGACGGCACGGTGTTCGGAGTGTTACAAGTAGTCGCGACAGATTATACCGTCGAAGTTTGGTCGGAGAATTGCTCCCCGGATTTCGCATGTCCTTGCATACCTCTCGCAAGCCATGGGGAATTGGCTGCGCGATATGCGCGTCGCGCTGCCGCAGGTGCACACTTTGCTACCAACGGCGCGAACCACATATCGCATCTAATATTCGGAAAGTTCTCGCAATATCGTACGGGTTACCGCGGGGAAGTGATGTGGTTGGCCTCCGTCGAGGTGAGGCGGGGGCTTTCGCGCAGCGAGTCGTGAGGATTCGCATTCTCCGGCCGGGCAGCTGCACGCGCCACGCCGCTCTCGAAGATGCCGCAAGCTACATCACCATCGTGCCCACCGCCGCGCCGATTTCCTCGGCCAGCTGCTCCGGCAGCGTGGTGGAGGATGAGGACCCAGGTCTCGGCATGATGGCCGAATCGTGGCGCTGCACGACCGCTCGCAACTCCACCAGTAGGGCCTCCCGGCGGAGGTGTTCCACTCCCGACACGCGGCCTCGCCCGCATGTCCTCCCTGCCGGCTCGTCGACGTTGTTGGGCAGCCGGCCGAGCCGGCTTGCCGGGATGCGCGAGCGGCTACCTGGAGGCGCCAAGTCTTCCATGGAGCGGTACGGGCGGAGAAAGCTTTCGCCGCATGAGAAATAAACGGGCGGTCCGGCAGCATAGTTTCACGTAGCGTGGTGACTGTCGCGGCTGCCGCCATCGCGGTCTGCGCAATAGTTGGTTTGCCCGCGTCCCTAGGAGGTCAGCAGCGAGTAGCGTGTCGTCGAGGCCCGGGGGGCTCTCATCCATTTCTTCGTTCGAGCCACCGCCTGGGTGATTGCGATGCGCGGCTGCTCCTCGTCGCGCCGGTAACGACCCCCCCCCCCCCCCCCCCCCCCCCCCCCCACCACCCCCCTCCCCCCGGTAGGCGCGCGTCGAGATTGTGCAGCCGGCGCAGCAAGACCGCCGCCCGGGACAAAAGTCCGCACGCGGGTCATTATGGGTTGTTTTTAGCCCTAGCCAACCGCTTTCGTGGGCGTCTAGGGCTACGTGGGTGAACAAGACGCCGGGGGATGGGGCGCGCAACAGCAGGTCGGGGCGGCGGTTACGAGGATTCGCGCGCCCGACGCTGTGGGCATGCATTCGAGGATGGACCGTCGCGTGCGGCGCGATATCTTCCGGCTCGATCGCAGGCACGTTCCGCACGCACATGCAGCCCGGGTGGTCCTGGCACGCTCCAGAGGATCGGGATTTGTCGGGGTCTTACCGCTAGAATGACCGCGATAGGCGAATGGGATTGAAAAGCCACCGCAAACCTGCTTGTATAAATTACGGAACGTAGTGGCAGCAGCCCCTACCACGATGGCCGTCTCCCCGTTCGGCCCCGAGGGTCGGAGGTCGAATAAGTACGGGTAGGCCTCTGGGTCGAGTCTTGGGTCGGTGGTGAGCCGTTGGACAGCCGCGATGCGCATCCCTCCCGTGAGTCCGCGATTGTAGCGATATTCTAGAGCCCCCGCCATTGCGGTACTCCGCCTGGGGGGTGAGCCGGCGATTTAAGCCAGAGAGCGGGAGGCGGCATTCTATGACCATCCGAAAACTTCCCGCCTGACGCGCTCCGCGGTGGTGTTGTGGCCTCCATTCATGGCCGCTCGCCGCTGACTTGTAGTCGCCACTCTTTGCCCCCTTGTGGCCGGGGATGCAGAGAAGGACTTCCTCCATGTAGGCTGATGCGAGGGCATGCGCCGCCTGCGCGGAAGCAAGCTCAACCTGGACGAGCGTGGCTCTGGGACGGGTCTTGCAGGACAAATTGATCTCCAGCAGCTCCAGTAGAGCTGTTGGGGTCAAAAGGACCTCCGCGTCATGCGCTATGTTAGCTGCGTCGTCGTAGAAGTCCCTCGTCGTAACGCTCGCTGCGTCGCGAAGAATGGCCTCCGGCTCCCGTGGCTCGGAAGGGTGCCCGGCCAGTTCCCATTACGGTCCGACTTGACAAACAATTACCTCAAGCAAGATGACCGGCGTCTGCCGGTCAAGGAGAAGTATCTTTGGTAGGCGTGTTTTGGGGCTCTCAGACCGCCGCTCTCTTCATGGCTCTCGACGAGTTGTAGCCCTACTTTCCGACTGCCAACTAGGTGTTCAAACCTTGCCTCGCGCGTGCTCGCAACCACGCCGAGATCATAGACACGGCGTTTCGTTTTCATCTGGCTATCTTCCGGAAGCTGAACGACATCAAGCGTAAGCACGGCGGTGACCATGGAGTGTTGGACGTGTTGCGAGCTCAGCATTTCCAGCCCGCGGCGGAACCTACACCTTCGTTCGGCGGTCTTCGAGAACCTGATGCGACAACGATCGCCGAGTCTTCGAGGTGACCGTCGCTAAGAATGCCAAGGCTACAGCCACCGCACACGTGCATGCGACACTCGCATGCCGCGGACGTGGCCGTGGTCCTTAAAGCGTTACGGAGGCCGCGGTAGCGCGCGCGAAGGTGAACATGAGTGATGCCGTAGGGCGCCTTCGTCGGAGCTGACAACGCTTGGCGAGGTCAACTTTCGGTGACCGCCGCACATCGGACCATGGCAGCTCTACGGCGAGACGAGGACCCCGTGTCCGGATCGGACCCCCCTTCCCTACATACTTCATTCAGACCTTCCTCCGTGCCGCGCTGCATGTAACATCAGTTGAGTGCGGCTCAATCATCCGCACACGTGCACATGGCAGTTAAACATGTTCAACATCCGGTTCAACATCCGCACCGCTCGCCCCGTGGGCGGCATCACTTTGTGCTCATCAACAAGTAACCAACAGCGCGAGCTGCAGGTCTCGGGAGGGCGGGGAATGCAGGGCAGGCAAGGCACAGGGACGCATGCACGTAAAAGGCGGCAGCATGCCAACTTACCTGCCATGCGGACCTACGCCGAAGGTAGGCGGAGTCCATTCCTGTCACGGATTTTTAGGTTTGGGGGTTTTTAGGGTTTGTTGATAACTCCTACCACTTACATGTCGGTGCACCAATAGATTCTACCACGTGGTATCGACGCACCAGTCGTAAATTTCAATACCTAGATACCAAAGCACTAGTAAATTCCTGGCCTAAATATTGATTCGTGGTGCGATTTATGAACAGTCTGGTGCACCAAGTTTTTGATCTTTTGTCAATACTTGATGCATAGCCTTAGCCACGAAGAGAGCGGCAGTGTGAGCCCAAAAACACGTCATCCAAATGTACTCCTCCTGGGCCGACAGACACCGGTCATTTTGCTTGAGGTAGTCGTTCGTATGGTCGGTGCGGAGCGGGAACAACCGAGGCACCCGGCTGACCGGTCGAACGTCCTCGTAACTAAGCTCAGCGCTGTAGTAGTAGCTGTATAGTACCGCGAGGTAGTCATCCTCGCCACTCGCGGATTTCGAACCGCCACGGCTGCTATGGCGGGCGTGCTCTGTTGTTTAGCGAGTCGGGGCGCATTGCAGCCCCCCGGCTGCATGTCGGCCGCCCCGCGCCGCGTTGCCCGGATCCATAGCGATGGATGTGCCATGTCTCCATCGACACCGCGTCCACGAGCCGTACCCGTACACGAGCTGTAACCCGTACCACTCCAGCAGTACATGCGGCTAGAAAGCGGTTTGGAAAAGAGGTCACCCCATAACTAGTTTTGCTCACATTAGGGAGCGAGCGGGAGGAGCACAAATGGATCGGCGGGATTTCGGGAACACATCTCGGGCCGCGAGCCATGTACCGCCCGTTGCCGTGTTCCTACGAGGCGTGTACCACTTTCTACCAATGCGAATATTATCATCTGCTTGACTTCGTCGTTTTCCGCTTCACCGAACCTCTGTGCCCATTTTGGCTCTTGTTGTACGTGTAAAACAGCTTGCGCGACAGTTTTGATCTAAAATGGTTTATGGAACACCTCCTTGACTAATCGCTTTTCGGGCTACCGTTGTTGCTATGTGGTTCGGGTTAGTAGTTCACCCGTCGCTACGCCCGTCGTGTGCATAACGAGTAGACATAAAAGCAGCCGTAACAGCTGAGCTTGATATCTTCCAGTTTCGTTTTGTTACACGCAGCGATTAATTGTCTCGTAACTTGTTGCGAGCAAGGTCACATGTTACTGATCAAGACTACACCCGGCTCACCATCCGTGTGTGTAATTCTCATCCGTACGTATCTGCGTCACCATGCCAGATGGAGAAGAACCCGTCGCCGAGCCGACGCTCGAATCGCTTCAAGCAGACATGCATGCCCATTCTACAATGTTGTTCGAGCTCATATTGTCGTTGGCCCAATTAACGGCTAGTGAACGTGTTGTTGATGGAGACGATCCGACGGAGCACATGGTCGTGGCTCAGGCGGGCAGCGCGTCGCGAGACAGCCGAAAGGCAACGGGAGAGCATCATTGCGCCCCGACTTGCTAGAGCTAGCCCAGAGCGGCCTTGTCGGACGAGGAAAATATGCGAGTGGCAAGGACGATTACCTCGCGGTGCCAGAGCTCCTACAACGAGCAAAGATGGTTACGAGGATGCTTGACTAGTCAGCCGAATGCCAAGGCTTTTCCCTTTGCACACCGACTTGGCGAATGACTAACTCCATGCCAGATGACCGGCGACCGCCGGCCTAGGAAGAGTACATTTGGACGTGTTTTGGGGACCACATGGGTGCTCTTTTCGTGGCCCTCGACGAGCTGCTACCTTACGTCCTTGCTGCTAATCAAAACTTTACCCCCTACCTCGCGCGCTCCCGGAATCACGCCGAGGCCATCGACAAGGCGTTTCGTCTAGCCTTCATGCGGAGGCTGAACGAGATCAAGCGTGTCCACGGTGACCAAGGCGTCGGTGCTGGACGTACTGCGGGCTCAGCAATTTCAGCATGCATGTTGCAACCGGGCATTTGGACTCTGCGATTCTCGGGGATCAGATGAAAGACTACGAGCGTCGGGTCTTTGAGGCGACGGTCGCCAGCGGCGCGAAGGCTACCGTCACTTCTCGGGTGGCGGCAGCGCTCGCAGGACGCGAGCGTGGACGTGGACGTGCGGCGGGCGCGGGGCTTGCCCGCGAAGTGATCACGAGTGACGGCGTGGGCCACCTTTCGTCGGAACTGTTGGCGCTTTGCGAGGTCACCTTTCGGTGACCGCCGCAAGGCGAACGCTAGCAGCTCAACGAACGGATGAGCGCCATGTGTCATGACCAGACCCCCCCCCTCCCCCCCCCCCCCCCCACCCTTACATCATACTTCATTTAGACCTTCTTCGGTGCGGCGCTTCTTACGGCCACAGCCGAGTGCGGCTGAACCATCCGCATCCCTGCAAATGGCGGCTCAACAAACCGCCTCCCGTACGTACCATCTCACATCAATGCCTCCGTCGGTTGTTACACTATGTGTTACAACTGATTCGCAACGACCATTTTTTGCGCGTGTGCGTTACGCGCGGGACAAGCTCTACGAGCGCGACGGGCGCGCAGGGCGGCCCTCCTACCCGGACATTGCCCCGCAAACCCGTACTAGTATAGTAGTGTCCATACTAACCCGTCCAATAATTACCAGTCAACCGCCGGCAATCTAACCGCCGCGGCCGACTACCTTGTTGAAATGAACCGGCCTCCTGTTACTCCGTCGGGCAAGCGTCGTACTTAGTACGTACGTAATTGACGAGCCCGAAGTTGTCGCCCCATCATATGGGCTGCTTTACTCCGGTCCCGTCGTCTACAAGAAGCGTTTGGCTCGGACGAGTTGGGATAGAGAGCAACTTCGCTTGTAGCAGCAGTTTTCGCAATTTTGGACACAATGGGCCCTCGACCTACTCTCCAGCTCCCTCACCGCCCAGACGCGCAAGAGCTACGCCGGCGAGTTGTCTCAGCTCGCGGAGTTTTGCCACAACTCCGAGAGTATCAGCCCGCTGGAGGTGACCACTGCCACTGTCGTCCGGTACGCCGCTTGAATAGGGGAGCGGGCCACACTGGGGCTAAGTCGTTGCAACCCTACATGTCCGCAATTAACACGTTCTTCGAGCTGGACAACATCGACCCTATCGCAAAGGACAGCATGCTCCTCACTGCCGCGCGTCGTGGCCTGCGGTTATGGCAACGACACATGGAGGCTGCCCCTTTGCGAGTCCTGTTGCATGCTGATGTCGCTTGCGCTGTCGTCGAGCGGGCCGAGTGTGTCTGCTCTTCCCCCCGAGCGCTTAGCCTAGCATAACTTCGGGGCCCTTATGGCCTCGGTTGTCAATTTCATGTTCTTTGGCTCTTTGCTAGGGGACTTACTCGCGTGTCCTGCCGAGTGCGGGATGAGCAATTCCACTTCTACAACATCACCCTGCATGTGTACCGTGAGGAGAGACGTGCCGGACGGCGCAGCCCCGACGACCTACGTGTGCTACTCCTTCCCGTGTCGGAGCACCCCGCCCGCGTTGCCTGTCGTCTCCTGCACCGCTTCATCAACATCAGTCTGCCCCCCGGTCCCTGCTGCCTTGGCCGACACAAACTTCTGGGCGGTCACTCCGAGCGAGCAATGTCGGACTGGCTTTGTACGGCCGTTCGTCTCGTCGGTGCGCCTACCCTCCCGCCGGCACATCCTAGAGCTCTCACAGCTTCGCAAGGGTGCGTCCTCTGCTACAAACGCCATCGGAGTTCCGCTGTCCCACATTCGCCACCATGGCGACTGGGCCACGAGCTGCAACGTCGTTCTGGCAGGACTACATCGACCCTAACGTCGTCCCTTCACATGGCGCGTGGCAAGTTTTTCTTCGGCCACATTGCGCCCCTTCGCCACTTCCAAGTTCAACAAGACATCGCATTGGTGGCCTTCCCAACGCCCCCTTAGTGACCTGGCGCTACCCCTTCTTCGTTGATCTACCGTTCGCTCGTCCTCACTTGCAAAACCACACTCAACTTGAAATGATCTAAACTAGTTTATGGGGTTTCCTCCTTTCATGCCCTCTTTTCCGGCTACCGTTGCTGCTAAGTGGTACGGGGTATACTAGTTCACCCGTCGCTGCGCCCGTTTGTGTGCATCACGAGTAGACATAAACGCAGCAGTAATCGCTGATCCTGCCATCTATCAGTTTCACTGTGTTATATGATTGTATCACAAGCCCCCCCCCCCCCCCCCCCCCCCGTGACTCCGTTTTCCCTCCACGCTTTCACATAACCTTCATGCCAATTTCGGCTCTTTAGGGTGTAAAAGCATGCGCGACCTTTTCGGCAGAACAGACTCAACTTGAAATAATATGGCAGCTGAGTCGGGACCTCCCTCTTATTGCCTTCTTTGTTGCACATGTATCGCACTCCCGAAATGCTTTCCTCCGCGGGTTGGGGCTACTTGCCCCAACTCGCATTACTGGAATGGGCCGACGCCCAAAAGGGCGGACCTTTCGTGGTCAGTGCCCCGCGGTTTTCATGGCAGTGTTTTAGACGGCGATCCAACAGTGTTGGAAATTCCAACACTGACCGCTAATTAGTAAGGATTACTGCAGAATGCTTCGGCAATTTGCTTGATGACTACAACGGAGCGTCGCCTACCGAGGGCTTTCCTTTTAAAATGGATCTGCCGAAACGGCCGTCGTAGAGACGCTGCAAGGGTATCACTGCAAGTCCTGTCCCGGGGGCGGAATAAAAAATGGCAGCAGAACCAGCAGACTCAACTTGGAACCTAATTATATGATGATGAAACCCTAATGATACCGCGGCTTGATTCCATCACCGCCTGCGCCCATCCGGGGCCCATCAAGGCCAGCACGGCCCATCAGTAATACGGCGACGACCGCGGCGGCTGGTGCTGCTAACTCTGCTGCTGGCGGAGGGGGGAGGGCTGCAAGACCACCGCTCGGACTGCGCCAATTACGTCGTCGTACCTTGGTCGCGGTTGATCACCCCCCGCCTCCCTCTCTCCAAACCGGTCCTCGCCAGTGTATCAGAACAACTGGGTCATCTCCTCGCGAGCGACAACACGCCCTCCACGTGTGCGAGCAAGAACCGGCAGGGTGGGTGCAGCAGCGAGCGCACTGTCGCAATTCCCCCCCCCCCCCCCCCCCCCCCCCCCGCCCCCCACCGGCTGGTCGGGTGACGGATAAGCCGCCTAGTAGGCCGCCGCGCGGCGCGACGCGGTCGTGGCGCACCCCGCCTCAGACGAAGGCAGGGCTGACCGTTGCACCACATTCACCACCATGTGTGCTCTTGCATATACCCTGTAGTTCCGCAGTGTCACCGGTGTTGCTGCCGGTGCGCCAAGCAGCGAGCTCGCAGGTATGGCGCGGCATGCCTTCATAATTCGAAAATGCGGTAGAGCGTCAACCCCCGGCAGCCTGCGTCGGCCACTGATGTAGATGACTATACCAGGTTAGGCGCAGTAGTCGCCATCATATCCGGACTGTCGACGTCACGTGCTGCGCTCTGCTTTCGCGAAGGCGGTCGGCCTGTCGGTCGGCCTGGCTGGGCTGGGCGGGGCTGCCTCCCTCACTTGGCACCTGGTGCTGTGCTCCCGGTTGTGCTGCAGCCTGCGGTGAGGCCGGAGCTGCAGGCTGGGCGGAGCTAGCGAACACGTTGGAGCCGTGCAGCGGCCGTCGGCTGAAACACCCCACCCCCCTCCCACACCTACACCCACACACATACAAATACAGGCACTCAAACACGCGCGCAAGAACAGTGCCAGCATGGCAAGCGCCTCCGCGGTGGCGCCGGCGAAGGGCGCGGTGGCAGCAGGGGGCAGCAAGCCCGCGCCGCGCAAGCTATCGCGAAACTCGGTCATCCACGACCAGTTCAATCTATACGTGCTGCCGGTGCTGGGCATGATGGCGCTGCTGGGGGTGCTGGGGCTGGTGGACGGCATGAAGACGACCGTGGTGTTCACAGCGTACATCGTCCTGGACATCGCCTGGATCCTACTGCAGTCCGACGCGGTGCCGGCGATGCCAGGCGTGATCGTGTTCCACCACCTGGTGGTGCTCATCCTGCTGGCATACCCCATGCGCTACCCGCACTTCGCGATATACTCCAACTGGGACGGCCTCGTGGAGATCAACACCTTCTTCTTGGTGGCCCGGCGACAGGTGCACACACAGCCCCCCCCCCCCCCCCCCATATCATCCTAGCCTGCATGCTCACATACAAAGACCATGAAACAGCAGCTGGAACTAGCAAGAGGCGCCCCACCGCAGACAACCTGGGTAGTGAGGAGGGGCCCGGCACCCCCTGAATGTGATCCTGATCCTCCTGACCCCCCCCCCCCCCCCCCCCCCGCCCGGGCCTTCGCGCCTCGGCCCTGTCCCTTGGCTGGTGCGGCACAGGTGAAGGAGTGGCGGTGGCTGTACAGCCCGCTGTTCTGGGTGACCTTCTTCCCCACGCGCTTCCTCATCCACCCCTACCTTGTGCTCAAGTTCTGGGAGGTGCGCCCATCATGAGCGGGCACACGTGTGACACGGCCACGGGATGCAGAGTGGCCCGGTGGGCAACGGGAGGCGGGGGCGCACCTCTGATTGCACCGCGCCGGTTGCCCCCCCCCCCCCCCCCCGGGGTGTAGGTGACGGCGCCCTACTCGCTGTTCGAGCAGGTGCTGGTGACGGCGGCGCAGGTGATGCTGTGCGCATTCAATGTGCTGTTCCTGCAGCGCGCCATCCCGCGGGATCTCACGCAGCGCATCCGCGTCTACCTGGGCTGAGCTGCCCCCCCCCCCGCTGCACTTGCGGCCACCCTCTGACGCCCTCCGCACTTAGCTCCGCAGTATCTCGCCTCCCATCCATGGTCCCTGTCCATTGCCATTTGCTGTTCAGCCGCCTCTCTACGCGCTCATTTAATGATTAGCTTCCTGTGCCCTGCGCTGTACATGTTTACATGAACATCATATCGATGCACATTGCCTGGCTCCAGGTCACGGGGCGGGGGACTCTTGCATGGGCAGGCCATGTGCTGGGCTGGCAGGCCCTCCTGGCAGGGGGCAGCTGGCCATGCACGCCACTGGTTGTGTGACAGAGCTGCTGCTGAAGTAGCTAGCTAGCGACTGATTAGCTGCAGCCCCTCTGAGCGTGTGCGGCGCGTTCTGCACGCTCAGAGGGGCTGCAGCTAATCAGTCGCTAGCAAACTACTTCAGCAGCAGCTCTGTATCGGGTCAGGTGATAACAAGCAGTCACTCTGTGAGAATGTGCATGGTATGCTAGGCAACCCGGTGCAGGCTGCCCAGCAGTAATGTGCATGGTGTGCTGAGCCGGACCTCCGGATGTGGTGACAAAGGATGGGTCTAGGCTTCAACATTTGTACATGCATTGGCGTTTCTCTAGCGTCGGCCCAGAAGCCCCGCACATGTTGTATATAGTGTTTGCACAGCTCCACCAGCTGCGCCCCTGTGGCTCAGATGGCAGACGCCCAACTTGACCTGATCTGCAACGGTCAGGTAGCCCAGGCGATGGAGCCAAGCTGCAGCCCAGAGGGCAGAGCCAGCAGAGCTGCTAGCAGTCTTACACTCGCGCTTTGTTACTCTACCCTATGTTCAGGTGCGCTGAGCAGCAGCCTGAGCCATGCTGCTGGCACGCGTGAGCTGTTGCTGTCCGCACTAGACGACCTACTGAGTGATACACATCGTGGTATCGTGCGCGAGTTACCACCAGCACTTGGCCGGCCCGCCAGGCAGCCTCCTCAGCCTCCTGCTTTTGACCTGGACCAGGCCGGTCGGAGGACTGCGCTGCCAGGGGGGCTCGCGGAGGGGGTTGTCGGGGATGGGTGCCCTGTAATGTCGTGTGTACTGTGATGGCCTGGTCTTGGCCCTGACCCAGGAGACCGCTGGGGCTCGGCAGTGGCGCCATTCCACCAAGCAGCGGTGCGCATTTTTTTTCGCCCCCGGTGCGCATTATCCGCTGGAAAGGAGAGGATGCGCACTGCGCGGCCCGATGCCTGGCCTGGCCTGGCCGTCTTTGCGTCTGTCGAATCATGCATCCCCTGTCCAGGAGCGCCACGCTGAGCAGCAGCCCTGTGCCCGTCTCACATTCTCACCTGCGGGTGCCTGCGACCCCCAGCAGCCATGGCCGCTCCATGCGAGCCTCCCCACCCTGCACGCCGCTCTAGCTGGGCCCGATGTCCGCGCACCGAAACTCGCCCTCACCGAGGCCCTCCTTTCGGAAGTGCGTGGGCGTCGGCTCCATAAGGTCCGGCACAAAGCCTAGGATGCCCAGCAGCGTGGCGTCCGGCACTGCATTGAACACGGCGTACTTGGACAGCGGCGCGGAGGAGAAGCCGCGCTGCCCCCCAAAGTCGCCCTCCGCACCCCGGGCAGCCCGACGCGCCAGCGCTTGATCCCCGTAGCGCATGCGGTAGTGGTGTAGCCGCACCACGGCTGGATCGCCCAGCACCCCCTGCTCGCGCGCCAGTTGGAATCCATGCGAGAAGCAGTGGTGCCAGAAGTGTTGCACCGGGTTGCCCACCGTCATGCCCCCGCCGGCCACGGCCACCTTGCCAAACATCTTGGTCTCTACGGTGGCGGAGCGCTTAAAGTACTGCGTCATGACCGGGGTGCGGGCGGGGTGCGTGGGCAGGTCTGAGGTCCCAAAGTGCAGCCAGGGCAGCGCCAGGCAGAGCTTGCCCCCGGCCCCGGCGAAGCCCAGCTCGGCGTACAAAGCTGCAACCGAGCCGTGGCGGCACAGCACCACAAACTCGTCGGCGTCCAGGAAGAGCAGCGACTCCACGAGCGGCCCGCGGGTGTGCATAAAGTGCTTGAACGCGCCCTGCTGGTCGCCGGGCACGTTCCAAGGCGCCAGCGTCAGCACGCCGCTGGCCACAAAGCGCGCCAGCTGCCGTCGCATCCCCGCGTGGTCCGCATCCTGATAGTAGCTGCCGTTACCGTACAGATGGGGGGGGAGGGGGGGGGGGGGGGGGGGGGAGGCTCAGCAGATGCCAGCAGAGAAGCAAATTTAAAGGGGACTTGAGAGGAGGCCTGATCCCGAAGGGAGTTGGGGAAGGATTTTCAATGCGCGCGGGAGGGAGGGGGGCTGTGCACATGAAGACGTGGTCGAATCCTAGCCAGAGGTGGTAGTTGAGCCACTCCACCACGAACTCCGCCTCCGCTTTCTGCAGGCTCACTATGACGTGGCCGCGTGGACCGCCGCCGCCCTCGGCCGCTGCCGGCACCGCCGCCGTCTTGAACAGCGAACCCCGGCTGCGCAGCCGCGGCACCACTATCCGCCGGCGCTGCGGGTTCGGGTGCGGGTGCGGCTCCTGCGCGGTGGCGACGGCCAGCAGGCAAGCCGCAAGCAGCACCGCCGCCCGCAGCCGCGCGGCGGGCCGAGCCGCCGTCATCAGCCCCCGGATCTCCGTGCCTAAACAGGCGCACCGCGGGAGAGGGACGGGTGGGGGGCGGGTGGTCTTGGCCTCAGTGTTGGACCCACAGGACGATTACACAACACGCACAACGTGAGAACAAGCTTGGCAGTGACGTTATCGGCGCCGCTTGCGAAGAGCGATATTTGCCATGTAGTCGCTACGGTACCTGTAGTAACTTTTTGGTTATAGGGAGAGCGTAAAGAGAATGCACGGAAAGTACTGGGGAAGGAAAAAGCCTACATTTAAGCAGAACCCTCTTAGCGCCGGGCCGCGGCGATGTGGCAGGTAATTATTGTCGCTGTACCTGTAGTGGCTGATTTGCTGCTGATACTATGTATGGCGAAAAAAAAAGCTATGTATGGCACCGGTATAGTCGCTAATTGCTGCTACTGTTCATGAGTTCGAAGTAAATTAAATACCCTGTACTTTCGTCAATGTACGATGATTTTTGAATGAAAACCTACCGGTGGTTCCAGACATTGATTTATTGTTATCATCAGCGAGTAGTCATCAGGTAGATCGTCAATAGATAAATTGAATCGTCCCGAAAAGACCGATACTGGCAGAGTGATACCCACACTAATATCTATAGCAACCCTAATATTAAAGCATATATATGGAGATACCCGTACCGACATTTGTTGCATGGTGGTGTTGTCTCCTCGTCCGGAATCAAGGTGCTTGGTGCCCCTGTGGGCTCGGCCATTTTCGCCCGGGAACTGCTGGACAAAACGGTCGAAAGATTTCGCCAATTCGGCTCCCGGCTTATCGGTTTGGCAGACCACTTCCACTCCCACACTGCTACTCGTTTGCTGCAAGTTTGCGGCCGTCGTTTTGGCCACCATCTCCGCTCCACGCCTCGGGGCTTGGGTCGATCCGAGGGGTATGGCGACACTATTACATCTTTCCTCGAAGATGCCGACGCCGCCGCATTTTCAACGCTTGCCGGCATATGGGGTGTTAGCCCCGACCTCTTGGATACGCCCTCCATGCGCACGCAGCTGTCCCTCCCGGTCCAATTTGGGGGCCTCGGCATCGGCGATAATGTGGCTATAGCAGATGCCTTCCACATCGGCGCTGCCGCCCTCGTGGTTGGCCAAGCTGTGACTTTCCTCCGTGCTCAACACGCCACCCTGAGCGACGCCGGGGCGTTCTTTTCCGACCCGTCCGGCGTATCCAGCCCTCATAGCCTCTACCTTGTTGGGGCGTCCTCGATCCACCAGGCTTTGGCCACCCCAACGTTGGAGCTCGATGCCGGCGCCAACGCGTCGGCGCCGATGTGGGCAGTCGAGCTTCGCGCCGCTCATACCCGTGTCGTTGACGAGTGTGGAGACGCGGTGCTCGAAGATCTAGCGGGGCCGTTGGATGGCCTCTGCCCTAAAGTTGCTCCCCTCCAAGCGCTCCCACGTTGCCCGTGCCGGCTGCTCGGCCGCCGGGGCTGAGCCGGCGTCTGCAATGCGCTCGGCGGCCGACCTCCAAGCTATCCCGCATTACTCGGAATTCCCCTTGCACTCCATGCGGAAAGTACAGGAAACCCCGAGCCACGGAATTCACAAGGTCCGTTTCGCAAAGCTTGCTGTGCGTATATATGCCTACAAGCGGCCCTGAGAGCAACCGCTTCCGAGGCCGCCTCTTACGCGCTGCGACGGCGTTCCTGGTGACTGATCCTCCAAGTGAGGGTCGCCTTGGTGAAGTCCGTGAGCGTACGCGCGTTCCCCTGAGTACTACGATTCCATGTTCCGTGTTGCCGCTTGCCGCCCATTTGGCCTTCCGGCGGCTCCTGTCCTCTCCCTTGGCGAGCCATGCTCTTGTGCTTCTTGCTCCTTCTCGGTACAAGGTATGCTTGCCCGTTTTGAGGATGCTGGCGTGGAGTTCACTCCTTCAACTTGGGCGGTCGCATACGCTGATCACGTGGCACGTTGCTCTGGGGGCGACTCCAATCACGCCGCACAAGAGTGGGCGGCACATGCATGGCCTTTCCGACATTTGCCACGACGTGAAGTCCGCGCTGGGCGTGGGTGTCCAGATCCTCACGGACCCGTCGGTGCTTGTTTCTCTCCCGAAGGGCAGCGACGGGCGGCCTGCCGATGTTGGGCTTTTTGGGTATGGCGGCATCCGCGGAAACACGGTTGCTGTCGATACCACCATTGCCCCTACCCTCGGTGTGTCAACCTCGGATCCAACGACTACTTTGCGGGCTGCAGAGCGCCGCAAAATCCAGAAGTATGACGAGGGTGTCCGAAACCTTACGCTGCCGGCATGCTTCGCTTTGTTCCTTTCGCCGTTTCCGAGTTTGGCTCGCTGGCCCCGCACGCCGAGGCTTTCTTGGTGGAACTCGCGAAAGCTAGCCAAGCACACACTGGGCAGGCCAAAAAATCGGCCAGCTCTTGTCTGCGTGGCGCCGCCGTTTCTCCTTGCTCATCAACATGGCACATGCAGACAACGTTATTGGCGGGGTCGCGGCCGCGCGTGCGGCACGTGATGGTGCTCCTGTGCCTGCGTCGCGTCGCTCGTCGGCATGTGTTGCTATGACCCGGGTCATTGGCTGCAAGCGTCCTCGCCGCGCCTGATAGCCTACCCCGGGGCGGGGGTTCCTTTACTTCCTGGCAGCTAAGTGACTTCGTGGTTCCCTTGGCTCCTTCTTGGTTCTTGGCTCCCTGTCCTCCTGCTCGACCTTGGTTTCATGCTTATGTCTCGCTTTTGCTGGCAACCTTTCATGAAGTATAATTACATGAGCTAGCAGCAGAAGGCGATATCGGAAATCACCAAAATAAAAGGCAATCAGAAAGGTCCTTTGGCAACCTTTCATGGTTGCTGTTAGTTCTGTTGTAGTGCGCTTTTGTGAAATACCCGTACCGACAAGTAGTATTTATCGCGCTTCTCATGTTACTGCTTCCACCCCGCTGTAGAGGACCTTTCTGATTGCCTTTTATTTTGGTGATTTCCGATATCGCCTTCTGCTGCTAGCTCAAGTAAATATTTATCGCGCTTCCATTTGCGGTGCGCTTCCTTTTTGCGACGTCAGCGCCAACAGGCCCCGCGCAGCGAAGCAGAGAGTGGGTCCAGGCAAGCAGTGCATGCATTGGAGAGCACGGATAGCTGGCCCCGGAGCGAGTGCTTGGCGCTATGCAGGCCGCGACGGGGAGCACGGGCGCCACGTTCGGACGGGCGCTGAGCCAGGAAGACCGGGGTGCGCGCCGCGCGCCTCTCCCCTCCGCCCATCCACACCCGACATGCCACACCGGAGCTGCCGACATATGTCCCTCCGGCCGTGGAATGGTGCAGATTAGGGCGGAATAGTGAGGTTGAACCGAGGGGAGGGCTCGCCAGCCATGTGCCGTGGGTGCAGGGGGCAGCCCGCAGTGGCGGCATGCCGCAGCATGTGGCGACATCGGGTCCAGGAGGGGGGCGCCAACACCCTCATAGCGAAGTCCTATCTGGGAAAATATTAGGAATCACTGCAGGAAAGTCATGCAGGAACATTATTTGCTGTACGGTTTATAATTGCCTATTTTTGCCGCGAGGATTGATAGAAGGAAAGGGGGGGGGGGGGGGGGGGGGGGGACTGTTAGTTGTGTTGGATATAGACTTTAGTTATAGGAAACAACACTGAGCAACTATACAAATTATGGTGCTGCGTCTTACCCTTGGATTTTAGAAGTGCCAGGAATGACAGTGGGGGAAGGGGGAAGCGGGGCCCCTCTGCGTTGAAACGTTGCAGCCACTTGGCCGTGTCCCGAAGCCACAAGGTCATAGCAAGAGGCGAGGCAATCGTCCGCACAAGGCAGCCGGCTAGGCGTGCACAGCATAGCTGACAGGGACTCAGAGTCCCCTTCCCTCTCCTGACGCCGCCCTGCAGACACGCTCTTCATTGGGACGCCTTCCCCCAGCGGCAGCTCAGACCGCAACTCTGTCACTCCTTCCGCAACCCGCAGACTACACCCCCCCAGGTGCCCCCTCCCCCCCCCCCCCCCCCCCCCTCCCCCCCAACTCACACACACCCACGACCACCACCACCATTTCCACCACACAGGCACATTTTGATGTCTTCTCTCGTCCTCTTGGCAAGTGGCAGTCGTCATCTTCACACAGAGCGCATGCCTGCCAATACTTCACACCGCCTCTGACACATGGCTGCTTTCACGGGACAGACCTAACAGCCAGCCCCCTCCGGAGGGCACCAGCGGCTTCGTCAGCTCCTCCACACGCTTCTCGTCAGGAGAGGTGCGCCGCGCACTCCCCCACTCACCTGCCCCAGGCTACATGCCACCGCGCCAGCCGAGAGAGGGGGGTGTGGGGGAGGGTAAGCTCAGTGGCTCTGCATGGCCGCTCTGGATCATGACGCTGCCGCCCCGCCCGCCCGTGTGCCGCTCGCAGGGACCCACCTCTCCGGGGCGGGATGGGCTGACCGCTTCCACTTCCAACATGGGTGTGAAATCGGACACTGTCAGCCAGACCTCGCAGGGCCGGCAACCGCCTTACCTGCACCCGCATGAGCGGCACCCGCCCCCGCAGGTCCGGCCTTCCTCCACCCCACCCCACCTACCCCGTGGCGCCAATCCCTGTTTGAGGTCAAGTAGCCGCCAACGCTACGGGGAGTCATGCCATGGACGCGCCCCTGATGACCCCCTCCCCCCCTTCCCCCCCAACCCTTGCCCTCCCTCCGCCGTCCGTCCCCAACCGACAGCCTCAGCCACAGTTCCGCACCCCCTTGCTGGCGGGCATGTCGCGGCGGCCGCCAAACGAGACACGCATGCGGGAGCTGTTCCAGATATTCATGCGGTGAGTGGCGGCGCTTTCCACAGCATCCCCGCCTGGTCCCCCCCCCCTGCACGCGCCGCTGCTTGCTTGCATGTGCTTGGGTTGAGCCGGGGTGGACCTGTGGTGGGCGCGGGATGGCAGCGCTTAGATGAGCGCGGTGCCTCTGCTGGCGCAGGGAGAAGCACCAGGACCCAGGGCCCGGCGCGCACGAGGTGTGGTCCCCCGTGATGATGGGCGAGCGGGTGGACCACCGCCGGCCGCACATCCACGGCGTGGACGGCCCTGTCTTACTGCGCCAGGTGCGGACACACACCCATCCCTCCGCACGGCACGGGCATTGCTTCGCATGGCTGCCCTTGGTGCGCCGGCACGGGAGAAATAACCCCGTGAATAAGAACCCGTCGCACCTGCCAGATGTTGGGTATGGATAACAGTATAGCAGGACTGCCGCGGATGCTCTTATAGGTCGCATGCAAACCAAAGTTGGGGTTATGTTCTGCGCACTCATGGATGCGCCGGCGAAGCAGTAGCGACTAGCAGATTATATGTCCGCTTTGATTCCCTGCCAGTTTGATTGCGATGCGCCCCTGCTGGGAGAAAGTGGAGGCAGTGGAGGCACGGGTAGGAGGGGCAGAGATGAGGCGCCGGGGGGGGGGGGGGAGTGAGGGGGATGCTGAGTGGCTGGGGTGCGCATGCGCCTGTGCTGCTCGCAGGGCGATAAGTCGCAGCGGATGGTGGAGATGGAGAAGACCATCTACAAGCGCGAGTCGGTGCCGCCGCCCACGGCGTACGACGCGCAGCGCAGCGCTCTGGCATGCACCAAGCGGCGGGTGGAGATGTCGCCCGTCCTGCGCTACAAGGTGCGGCGGCCCTCCGGCACGACCCCTTGCCTCTCTCACTGCCACTCCAGCTGCGGGCGGCAGCTCGTGTCTCGTGTCTCCTGGTTGCTGAGCGTAGCTGGTGTGCTCCTCCCTTCCTTGCCTACGCCCAGCCAACGGAGACGATGCAGATGGTGAGCAAGAGCAAATCGATCCTGGACGGCCGCCACTGGCGCGACCCCAGCCTGCCGTTTGCGCCGCCGCCAGCGCTGCGCCCTCCCTCTGCGGTCACCGGCAAAGAGGCGCAGCTGTGCCCGCCGCGTGACACCGCGGCGCAGGTGAACATCCCGGGGATGGAGGTCTGGGAGGAAGGGGCGGCCGCGGCGGGGGCGCTTGCGGAGGAGCTCGGCGAGTTTGCTGCCGGCTTGGACGAGGCTGGGCAGGGAACTGCGACGTCCGAGGGGGCGGATGTGCAGGCCTTGGCGGCCGAGCAGAGTGACGTATTTCCGAGCCGAGCAGAGTGGTCGCAGGACGAAGAGGAGCAGCGGGCGCTGGAGGGGCTGCTACAGCTCAGCCACCCCGAGGCACCTTCCCCCCAGCCAATCGCCGGCACAGGCTCGCCCAAGCTGCCCGTGCTCAAGCTGGACACGGTCATCCGCGTGGAGTCTGGCAAGCCGAGCCCGCTGCTGTGGGACAGTTCCTCCAATAGCGTCGGCTCGTACCAGTTCGACCCGCTCGCGCGGCTCTCCACCAAGCAGCACCCGTTGCCGGCGGTGCCACACGTTAAACCGCCGGCGGCGGTCATGCGAAGCAGCAACACGCAAGAGGCGCCCTCGGGTGCGCCCCCACCGCTCCCCCGCCCCCAGGCCATCAAATCCTTATACAACTCCTCATACAATTCCGTCCCCGTGGAACAGTATCAGAACTCGTAAAAATAGTCGGAGTCGTGACTGTCTCGGTCGCCACTGTGAGCCCCAAGCCCCCGGTGACACCCCGGTGGGCCTGATCCCCATGCCGTCATCGCTGACGCTGCCCACCGCTCCCTTACCAGACTGGGCGTGGAACAGCCTGAAGCCGACGTCCAAGGCGGGCATGTTCTCCGGCGTCGGCGGCGGCGCATACGCGGCCCCGCAGCGACTCGTGCGCCGCGCCGCCCTGAAGCAGCGCGCGGAGGTGGTGCACTCCCTGCAGCAGGCGGAAATGAAGCGGTGTGCCCGCGCTCCACCAGCCTTCCACCTTACCGTCCCCGCTCTCGCCCTCCCACTGGCAGTGTGCAGCTGCGCGCTGCCGTTTTGTCAACATGCGCGGCAAAGCCATTTTTATGCATCGCCCCTCCGCAACTCAAAGCTACGGGTAGTCAGTTTCTCTAGACTTTATTGACTAGACTTTATTCTAGACTTTATTGGAGGGTTGTAGTCTGCATTCCAATATTATATTATGACGCTCGCCGACGATGACGCGATGACCTAGCAGCTACGACTCAGCGCCTTTTCGTCATATGTACCCGTTGTTGTCGTGCTGCACAGCCAAGTTCTTGCTGCGACGACGGCTTCTGCAGCAGTATAAATAATTGATAATGCTCTCGCCGAAAGACGCGACAGTAATGGCGATGTGGGAAGATGGCATTTCCTATCAATAGCAGTGCCGTCCTAGCGACTACCAGCGCGGAGCAGCTATCGCTAAATTTGCTTGTGACGACGACAACAAGCTTGCGAGCAGCGCCCGCGTGACGGCAGTCGCGACGAGCCTTGTGTTCATGTGGTTTCGGAGCCGACACAGGCTCAAACGGTCGCGCTCTTGCGCACACGCAATCAAAGCAGCGGACGCATTTGCAATACTCGTACTGGACCGCCGCCGGAAAGATTCGCTATTTCATGGCCATTGCGCATTAAGCAAGGAGGGGAGAGAAGGTCAGGTGGTAACGGAGAGACTCAAGTTGTTATTATAGCATCAAGAAATAGGAGGCCATGAGGCGGTTTACGCTGTTTACTACATAGCGTGTTTGGGGCTTGAAATTTGTGCTTCGCCTTGGGTGGTTGGCAATATCGTGGCGTCAGGCCACTATGCGACACGTCGTTCCAACGTGATGCATGGGTGGGTGCTCCGTTAATGCATCACGTTGGAGTGACGTGTCGCATAGTGTCGTTACCGTTTTTCCTGGACCCTCCCACACGGAGGCTGTGTGGGACTGTGGGTATTCTGCCTCAAACTGCGCGGTGGCGTTGACCCCTCAGGCGCGCGGACGAGGTGTCCAGCTGGACAGTGCCCAGCTGGGTGGACGAGTACATGGGGGACATGCGCGCCAGCCAGGACATGCCCATCTCGAGCCGGGACGGCATCATCGGGGGGCTACAGGGTCCACGCGGCCCGAGTGAGGTGCGTCAGCCCGCAATCCCGGCACACACACCAGCCCCAATGCCCGGGCCGCCCTGCCTCCAAGAGTCTTGCTTCCAGTTCTTCGACGTTTAACCAGCAGAGACATTCCTTGGAAATCTAAAGTAAATTCCACATTCACATCAAGATCGTGCTGTCTCACACCATCAGCGGATTCTGAGAATACCTCAGCCTACACTTTAATCGTAAGTGATTTCCATCATCCTGGCGGCATTCTCCTTGTGAATGCCGTATATCCCAGGAATTCCTTTCCTTCCAGGCCCCCATTCCACCCTGTGCCCAGTCGCCTGGCTGATTGATCCGTCTACTCCTGAGATTGCGACGCCCCGCAGGGAGGCGCACATGCGGCGTCGGCAGCCGCAGGGGAGGCCGCCGGCCGGGAGGTCGCGGTGGCGATGCCCATCCCGGCCGATCCAGAGCTGGCTCCGCGCGTGAGTGAGCTGGTGCGCCATGAGACGGCGGCGCAGATGGCGGACAACGCAATGCAGGTGGGTGGCGGGCAGCACAGCCTATGAGACATGAATGGGGGCGGTGTTTACGAGAGCGCTGCAAGCGTTTGGGTTGCGGTAGTTCTCTGTACACGGTGAATATGTCAGCATCATTATTTGCGTTGCCGTTCATAATATCACCGTCTCTCTAGACGCGTGCTTCGCCTGCCTCATGCCAGCCATTACTACAGCCACGGGCGCATGGATCCAGCTGTTGCTGAGCACTGCCGCGCAACGGTTTCAGGTGAAGGAGAAGCTGCTGCAGTGGGAGGTGCGGTCGCAGACGCTGAAGAGCACATTTGGCTCGGTGGCCACTGGCTGGGAGCGCACGGGGCTGCCGGCAAAGTTCTCCATGTCGGACCCACTGGTGAACCAGCCGCTGCCTAGGAAGCGCATCTTGGCGGAGGGCCTGTGAACCTAGCTAGGTAGCGACAGCGCCGGGAGTTCTAGACCTGTTAACCTGTTGATCCTTTATCCTCATGAAATCACTGACTAAGTGATATATCCGCTGCACCACTGGCAACAGTCAGAACACTTCCAGAGCTGCAACCGCTCACTGTACCCTTGTAATAAGGACGCAGCACGGTTAGTAATGTATGTCGCGCCTTCATGACATGGATAGCCATTGTCCATTGCGCCTTGTGGACACTTGGTACAGCAGCCAAGTAGTTGTCTCCGCCCAGCATGCAAGGATGCTCACAGCACCAGATAGAACCCGCGGCAATCCCCCTTTCTCGACAGAAGATTGCCCCGAGCAAGCAGCTTGTGCGCATGCACGTACGCAAATGAACTGGAAGGTTTGGCACATGGGCAGCATTTTGGCCGTGAGTATTCCTGAGTAATATGGCCATGATCATTCGCAGCTTTATTCCATGTGAAATATGTGTGCAACGGGGTTATGTAGGACTTGGTCCAGCAGCACGGGGAGACATGTAGGTGACTACACTGAATTGCTGTACCTACGCATGCTGCGCTGCTGTATGTGTCATTATTGTCTTTATGCTACACATGCAATTGTGCAGTCTCCCATGGCATGGCAGTCTCACGTACTAAACAGTCTCTGCTACTAAACACAGATCAATAAACCTAGCACAATAAGTTTGCTGAACACCGCGTTACTTATTTTCATGATATATCTTACTGCGTGCTTGCAATTACTCTGCAGTTCTCGTCAGTGCGAATCGCATACCCTGCAGCATCGCAAACTATATTGCGTGGCAGCCCCCAGCGGACGCACTGACTAAAGTATCATGCAGCACTGCTTCTATACGGCTATATTATGCGTCGTGAGTGAGTCCATCTGTTACTGGCGGCAAACTATTACATGAAACGACATCATCATTGTTCTTTGCTGCTGAGCACAGCTTCTAATACTTTACATCACGCTACTGCTTTGCTAGCAACCCATGACACACGCTCGTTCTTCTATCAGCAAAGGCTACTACCAAACTGCTGCTGCTGAATTCATCACATATCAATCATCACGCGCAAGGAGTCACCGCGCATTTGCGCACCGAGAAAGCCAGAACGGCGGCAGATGTCCACCAAAATAGTAGAGATAACATGGAAAAAATCGTTGTAAATATGCTGTGCCACGACGAGCCGCGAGATCAAAGCATTTGCCGTGGCGGTTTTTAGAGGGAGAGAAATATGAGAGACATTTTATGCTCTAGACAGCCACGGGGGCGCACAGTGAAGAACAAAAGCTGACTGAGGGGCAGCACCCTACCACGAGTCTTACCACTATTTGATTGTCTTATTTATAGAGTGCCGAGCGGACGAGCAGCAGGGAGTATTGATGCTCCGAAACTGGCACACCAATCCCTGCGCCGTTCGCCCGCGCCCGCCAGCCAGCAGTGCGGCATGCCCTAGGAGGGGGGAGGGGGGGGAGACAGGTCATATGTAGTTACCTTATTAACTGTGCCGGTAGCAGCCCGTCTGTAACACACTTCCATGCAGCGAGAATGAATCGTCTTCAGCCCACATGTACTCAGCGGACACGCACTTGAAGCCACCTGACCCGCCAAGAGCTCTTATACTGTAGCCCTTAGGTGGGCGTGTAAGCAGTCTATAATAACGTCCGCTATGGTTCCGCTGTTGTTGCGTCCACATTTGACCTCGGACAGGAGGATAGGATCTCATTCGCAGCAGTCTTATCACTAGCGCGCCGGCACCCGCAGGTGCTGTGGGCACATTTCCGGAAGAGGGCTTGGAATAGCCAGATGATCTGGCGGCTGCTCATTCCACACGCCTACATTACCATGAAGCCGTTGCATGTTGATCGCACACTATGTTGGTATTCCACCCTAAGGGACGGCGAAATCAAATATTTTCCGACCCACGGCCCCTGAGGGGCCACCCACCGCCCCCGCTCATGCGTTCTCGGCCCAATACGGCCTGCGATTGATAGCAGGGTTAGCACATTGCTCCATGCGCAACGTGGCAAATAGGGCACGCATTCGTTCCTCGCCTCATCTCCACACCGATTATGCTGTCCTGCACATGCATCTTCAAGGGCGGGCGACGCAGTGGGGCGAACACTGCGAATTGGAACTTGCCCTACCTGCCAAAAGTCAAATTTAGATGGAATAATAGCGGAAGTATAGCGAGTGTTCATGCCAGTTGCATGCACGCTCAATTGGAGGCTTGTCACAACGGTTCTTATAGGTGTGTCAGACCTGTGCTCACATATGTATGCGCGGGTTGCTTTCCAAGCAAATGTACCATGTCGCCGTGGCGTCTTTTATATCTGTGGGCGCACGACAACCCAGACAGCCGAAGACTTCCTGAGTGGTCTGCTTGGGTTTAAGATAGGGCTTTTTAACCTGGTTACCCCAGATAGGGCAGCTGATCGGCTAGAGTTTCAGACCCTATTAACAGGTACAAAGTACGAGGAGACCTCAGTCAAGCCCTGGCTGAAATTCGTGGCGAAGTGTAATTTGAAATTTGAAATCTCTGACTATACTATATACAACTTTGTTCCCTCTTGGTCGTTTCCTCACCAGGCCAGCCGTCTTCCGGCCCGGCTGTACGAATAATCTGTATAAGGTCCGCTAATCACAGCGCATAGCGTGCAGCCCTCTCAAGGCCAGTCATGTTGCACTGGTCGGACGCCCATTTATGTTGTGATAATTCCGCATCAGTGGTACGGTACATGTCCACTGCAAACGAGTCCTACCGGGATTTATTACGCTGGTACAGAGGCGCCACCCTGTACTCGCTAGCCCGGCCGCAGAAACCCGTGATCACGCTACCGCGCCGTCTATGCGCATGTTCCCACTGTATTTTCTCCCCCGGAAGTCGCAGCCTGCTCCAGCGCTCCACCTCCTCTCCAGCGCCCCTCTCCAGCGCTCTACCGGCCACGGCCAAGTGACGAGGCCGCTCGTCCGTCACGCTGCTGTGATCAGCCCCGCCTTGAGCTGCTGCCAGCAGTGTGGTCCCCGGACGTCCTCGGAGCTCGGAGGTGAAGGCGGGGAAACACTTACACCCCCCTTCACCGCTGGGGCCGTATGCTCGCCGATCTTGTGCTGCATACCACTGCCACATCGCCCGACGCGCGGCAGCCACCTGCCCACGCTCCTGGCCGAGGTCACCGCCCGAGGGCGGCTTTCTGGGCCCCTTGCACATTTGGATTCATAACAGGCGCCACCGTGCAAGGCTGTGCCGAGTATTGTCACGCCCCGCGTATTGGGCGGCTGGCGAAGTGCAGGACTTATTGGCGAAGTGTACGGCTGCTCTCTGTGGACATTGTGGCGAAGTGTACTGCTGCTCATTTGATGGGCGGCTGGGCTTTGTGGCAAGGTGTACAGGTACATCCTTGGGCAGCTGAATTCTGTGGAGCAGTATATTTGCACTGGCGAGATGCACACACGGATGATCCACGGCCGCGACATCAACACAGTTTCGCCGCCACACCTAAGCGAGGCGGCAACATCATGATGTCGCAGCATCCTGAGGCGAGATCGATAGTGGTCCAGGGCGGTGGGACCTCTAAAGTCGGACGTCAAACAGGGATCCCGAGGGAGGACTACCTACAGAAGACGAAGAAATGTACTGTAGTAACATACCTGTACATAGTATCAACAGTTTCCGGCCGCGGTCAATACTGTGTAAAGTACTGCGCGGCGCGGCGGCGGCACGAGGCGATGCATCCACCACAAACCATTACTCACCCCCCGGAGTGCGGGTATGACCCGCAGAGCCGGCCAAAGCTGATGCCATGTGGTCAAAGCTGACGTCCAAGAGGTTCCTAGGCCTAGGTTCGCCGATTGAGCCGGTGACAGCGCCCCGCGCGATAATGCGAGAATGCGACGGCACTACCAAGTTCACGTATTCTTTCTGTAAATAACATCCGCTATGATATGATATATAAAATATGATATATTATATGGCTCCAAGGTCGCCCTCCCTTTCCTTAGGTAGCAATACCGGAAAGTGCGGCACGGACCAAAAGATTGGTTGGCGTGGACTCCGTACATCATCATC
The DNA here is from genome assembly GCA_006384855.1 of Tetraselmis striata. Lineage (NCBI taxonomy): Eukaryota > Viridiplantae > Chlorophyta > Chlorodendrophyceae > Chlorodendrales > Chlorodendraceae > Tetraselmis > Tetraselmis striata. Next base: position 24,655 of record VCJN01003409.1, on the reverse strand, counting down.
AAACGCGAAGAGCACAGCCGAGAAAAAAGAGCGCCCCGTGTGCCGCTCTTACAACAACAATTGCTTTTCATTATTCAGCACCATCCGTGCTGGACTGACTCCTCGTGGTGAGTTGCTTCGCCCACGCGCGTCAGCAAGTCGGCCACATCCGCCGCACGTCGTCCGCAGTACCCGCCAGCAATATGATGGCGATGTCCTCCCGGAGGTTGCCCCTCCCTAGGGGCTGCCCGGCGGGCCGGCGCTATCTGGAGAGCTTCCGGCCGCTGGCGCCACCGAACAGCTTGCTGAGCCCAAACGTCTCGTTGGACGGCAGCTCTGGCGCTAGAGCGCCGATGGTACTGCAGCGCACACGAACCACAAACAGTGTCAGCATGATGGCAGGCGAGACACCGAGGACTTGGGCGATGATGGCATTGCTGGTGCAGCATCAGTGGAGGCGGCCCTATTCTGAATGTCGATGAACCACCCAAGGGCTCCAATATCGTCGGTGTATGCGACAGCACAAACCCGAAACCCAATAAACACCAAGTAATGGAGAATCCAATGCCGCGGACACGACAACACTCGCAGTATGTATACTATGTACTGACGTTTAGATGACAACTGATAATCACACGCTGCGGCTTTTTGGCGCGAATGGCGTGCAGGATGGCGGTGCCGGCTCGATGGCATCCGCATGAAGACAGTTCGATGGATTGGAGGGGAAACTATGGATTGGAGGAGCGGCAATAAAAAGCAATTGGAGCGACCTAACTAAATGCTAGGAGAACTGGGATCCGAGTTGAAGCGAAGAGTCCGACCATCAGACAAGCACGTAGTCGATAGGAACGGTTACTTGTCGGGAGGATCGAGTTGGCCTCTCGGGGTATCTCGACACAAATACAAGCAGTGGCTGGCGCCGCCGCGGGCGCACATTGTATTTATATGTCGAGTGTCCAGAATGCCTGCGAGCAATTATAAGCGACTATTATTATGATATACGAGCTGGAGTTCATACTAAGGTATATGATGTTCTATGAAAAAAAGCTTATTATTATATTACAGGTATATATCATTAGCGACTACATCGCCAGAAAAAAGATATAGCCGAAATAAATATAATCCTTATTACTCGCTGCGGGTGCCGGGGCGGCAGTAAAAATGTGCATTCTGGAGATGACTTTTGGGCGCGAGGCGATTATCATAGATAATGGCACGCTATCTTACTCGTGTGACATTGGTCTGTACTTCGTGATGACTCCGGGGGTATAAGAGGATGATAATTGCGGGCCTGTAGTAGGGAGGCGTGAGCCGGCCCCTCGACATCGCGACTCAGCAGTGGCTGCCTCGGCTGCCGACGCACCTTGTGGTGTACGTCTCCTGCAGCGAGTAGACCCGCTTCATGCGATCGGCCTTATGGCTGGCTGCCATAGGCCGCCCAGTTCGCGGCTTATTCCCGTCTCCGCTCCCCTTGCGAGGGCTGCCGCGTGGCCGCGAGGTGCCGGTGGTTCCGCGCGAAGGCGACGCGGAGCCGGCGCTGCGGGCAGAGGCTGCCGAGGCGCCGTTTGAGCTCTGTTTCACGGGCTGGGAAAACGGGCTGGACCCACTCGCCGGCCGGATCGGCGGCAACATGCCCTGCACCTCTTGTGGATGAGGCAGCGGTCCGCCTGCGGAGTCATCACCCGGAAGTCAGCAATTCACATGCCCACATATCCCCCCCCCCCCCCCCCCCCTCAAACTATGTGGAAAATAATATGATTGGCGGCATCGATGTGGCCGCGTCACGCGCCGCTGCCGAAGGCGCGCTTTCTGCCTATGTCCTGTACTCGTGAAGAGATGGAAACCCAAAAGGGCAATGCGCGGGCGCGGGCGCAGGCGCACCTGACTGGAAGGAAGCGGCCACGGAGGGAACTCTGGGAGGGTCCGCCCACTGGGAGATGGACTTGAGCACCCTGGTACCACGGCGCACACATCAACCGGGTGAGACCCTCTGAGGATACTAGACAGCAGCAGATCAATATCGAATTGAAGTTCTATTCGCCGGTGTTCGCGCGGGGTAGTGGCCTGCATGAGTTGCTCCAAATATAGGCCAAATTCAGTCAATGCAGCCAGCTCAGTCTGAAGTATGGAGTACTCAGCCTATACTGAATTATGCCTGCGGGTGCCGGCGCAGTAATAAGAACGCTACTACGAATGAGTAGAGCCTTCATTGCCTGCCACAGGTGAAATGTAGACACAACTAGAGCTGCGGAAGAATGGCAAATGTTCTTATGGGTTGACTGAATTCCGACGATTAAAAATGTAATAACTTTTTTGTTAGATAAAGTAACATGAGACCAATAAAAAGGGTCCTTAATATAGGTGGGCCGGCATCCGTAGAATCCCTACAATTCAGGTTTTCATCCGATTTTCAGTGGACACTGTCTCAGCATTCGAGCAAGACAACATGATATCAGCGGTTGAGGGAGCAACCTGCGATTGTCAGCATGCACTCTTACTGCCCGGTAGCTATGAAAGCCGGAGACGGGCCATTAAAGGGTGCAAGAGGGTTCAGCCTGCAGCGAATCCGGCTGGCATCCACACTCCCGGCTGATGCTGGCTGTCTCTGAGCCAGCAACCCAGGGCATCTAGACTCTGCTAGATCGCGGGCAGCAATTGATGCGAGGTGGCTGGCGAGCCGAGCGGCGCAGGAAACCCACCGGTCGACGGTGGCAGGGCGTGGCCGCCCGAATGACGCCGCCCTCTCCGCCTCCTCCAGCGCATCCGCCGCCGCGTGCATGTCGTTCCACAGCGAAATGCTCTGCTCCTGCAGGGGCCAACCATACACGCGTACGGGTCAACGCGGGCACTACCAAGGCCAGGGGACCCACCGGCGCTGACTCCTCCCCCGACGCCGCATCGGGTGGGAATCGGCCGTGGAGCCCACCAGAAGCGCTCCCAGCCGCTGCTGCTCCATCGCCATGCCGGTGCTCCCTCCTACACTCCGCCATCCAGCGACAACACACCGCGTTGAGACACCGCAATTGACGGGTGCCCATACGCCAGCAGCGTAGCCCAGGAAATGCGCCGCGAGCTGTGGGAAGAAACGCCGCCGACGCGACTGCGGTATCGGTAGCCTGCCGACTCCGGGCGCACCCCCTCCATGGCCACATAGCCATGTACGTGCGCCGCCGCGGTACTCATAGCACTGCGAATGACAACCTTCCCTGACTGCCATAGGTCAAATGTAATCAGCACTAGGGCGAATGCTCTTGTTGGTTGCATGCCAGCCCGACGCGAGGCTTACACGAAGGGTTCTTATAAAAAGATACGTCGGCACCCGTACGCGCGCGCGCGCGCGCACACACACACACACACACACACACAGATACACATATATACATAGATACGGGTATATGGTCAAGCTATTCACCCGCCGGTCGCTGGTTCGGTCACTACTTTCTTCCTATCCCGCTTCCTACAAAGTGTGCGCAATCTATGAAAGGAAACCACAATCGACCACTAGCCGCCATGCACTCAAAGTCTCCAGGCGGTTCAAGTATGCTTATAGAGATGTGTCGGATGGTTTACCCCATACAAAGCGAGCTAGCACAGGCTTTGGAATGCTGCAGCATGCAGGTTTTATCAGTCCCCCATCCGGCTGGTCAAAGAGCGCCGCCTTGCGGAAAACAATGCACCAGTGCCCTACGCGAAGGCGCGCCATTGTGTCCCTGGCGATGCGCATCTCTTGTCAACCCGCGCGGTGGGGTGCGGCCCGGGCAGGATTGACGGCGGGAGCCTGCTGGCTGAGTCACGACAGCAGGGGGCGCAGCGCACCGCTGTTTCCGGGCGTCGGCATTGCCGAGTTGGCGGGGGCGAGGCTGCTGTGGCTTCGGGCTCCCGGCCGGCTGCCGCTCCGCCGCGGTGGCTGCCAGCTGCTGCTGCAGCGCGCCCTCCCTTGCGGCGCTCTCCTCCAGCAGGTGGTGCAGATGCTGGACGGCGGCCGAGGTGTCTGAGGTACTTGGGGGTTGCTGCGTCGCCGCCTGCCTGAGCTCGGGCTCGCACGAGGTGACGCTCCGGCGCCCATAGTGCTCTTCCTGCTACATGCGGCAATACAGAAGCACATTTGAAAAGTGATTCACAGCGCCAACATTGTACCCATCAGCTGCCCCCCCCCCCCCCCCCCCCCCCCCCCAACCCACACCCACTCTGTTCTACATATTTCCACAAAACATCTTCCCTCCTCACGTGTTGATATGTCTTGAATTTTATCTAGTATTTTTAACAAGTTATACCTCAACCACCACAATGCAGCTTCTGAAATTTCGCCATTTTACACAAACATCCTTTTTGGAAGCAGTCATCCGATCACGCCCACCTGACTATTCTGCACTCTGCCATACATGCCAATATGCGGTGATAAGAGCACTGCGAATGAGAACCTGCTCTGCCTGCCAGAGGTCAAGCGTAGACCAAACGATAGCGCAGCTACGGCGAACATTATTGTAGATTGCATGCAGGCCGAAAGGATTTTCACCGGAAGGGTTTTAATAGGCGGGGCGGCACCCGCAGATCATATTTGACGTAGAGCATACACTTAGCCACAAACATCTCGTCCGCCTCCCTCGCTACTTGGTGACACCAATTACCCCCATATGCAAAATGCCCATCTGTATGAGCTCACACACTGTCATCAATTAATACAAGCTTCCTTATACACCCCCCGTATCAAAGACTCCACTGGCCAGTGTTGCGTGCTTCGGTTCGCTATTCACGGACAGCCGCAGCCGCACCTTGACCTGCTCCCGTGCCAGCTGCTCCAACCTTGCCCGCAGCTCCTTCACCTCACCCTGGGCAGCACAGCAGGTGTGGGCATCCCGTTGCACGCTGCCACCCTATTAACTGCGGCATGCTTTGCCAGCAGTCCGGATGCCGGCCTCGCAAAGACCGCGGAAACAAATGCGGTATATCTGTGGGGAGGGGGCAGCTGGGTGGGAGCGTTCAGACCTTCAGACGAGCGTTCTCGCCGCGCACGTACGCCCCATTGGCCTCCATGACCTCCACCTTGCGCCCCGCGCCGCGCGCCGCCTCCTCCGCCTCCTCCCGCCGAGCGTCTGCGGACTTGGCCGCCTTGAGAGCGATCTACACAAAAGAAAACCGAACAGGATTTGGCGTTTCGCGGGGCAGCACGAGTATGAGGCGCGTTGAAACTTGTCATCGTGAAACACGGTTCTTCATTACGCAAATGAGCCCACCTCTTCTCAGCCAAGCTAAACAACAGTAATTTAATGGAGAGTAATATAATTAGTCTTGCAGAATGCTTCGGCAATTTGCGTGATGACTACAACGGAGCTTCGCCTACCGAGGGCTTTCCGTAACTGGATTGCTGCCAAAACGGCCGTCGTAGAGACGCTGCACGGGTATCACTGGTGCCAGTCATGTCCCGGGGGCGAAAAAACATTATAATGGAGAGCCCCTTTCATGCAGCTCTTTTATAGAGAACAACCAAAAATCCTATCTTTCATGTTTTTACTGTGGAGCTGATACGGTCGGAACCGCTTCAAAAGTATGGTAACCTGGAGACGACGTTGTTCATTATTCCAGTGTTCAAAATACTCCTGCGGTACCAGGCAGCTTCTCGTTGATTCTTAGGTTGTGCCTTTTTGTGGTCATGATTAAAACAGCATGAATTTAAAGAGGGTTATTCAGCAGGGTTTATTATCGCCTTAATCATCAACCTATTTTTTTAAAACCTATTTTTTTGTTGTATCGGTACTATTGCTATGGTCCAATCAACTACTATATAGTTGAACCTGTACACAATCGTATAAGCCTCCATTAGGAACTGGCCCATTGCCAGGAGCGAGCATCGCTTGGCAGCTGCTAGGGACCCTCCTCCCCCTTTCCCGGCCCCACCTTTCGCTCCTCCTTCATGCGCTCCGTCTCTTCCTCCGCCGCCGAGCGCGCCTCTGCTTCAAGCCTGCCGGAGCGCCACACCGACGGCATCAAGCGCCGCACAGCGAGTCGTCCTCCAGGTGCCGGCAGCGCTGCCGCGGTGGTCACCGGACGGCAGCAACCAGTCCGGGGCGCCCACCTCTGGTTGTACTTGCAGTCGTCCACGATGCCCTCCGCATGCAACGCGCGCCTGCGAAACTCCTCCAGCTCCTTCCTTGTCTCCGCTAGGGCTGACTGCAGCCGCCGCACCTGCGCCCGCATGCTCCGACTCTTCAGGCCCCACCTTCCCCCTTCCTTGGTGCCACAGTTCGTCTGCCCGCAGCAGCCCCCGCGCGCCGCACCTCCTCTGTGAGCTTGCTCGCAGCCGCCTGCGCCACCTCGCGCGACGAGTGCAGTGCGGCCAGCTCCCGCTGCTCCGCCGTTCGATCCCGCAGCTCGGACTGGCGAGAGCCGACGGTGGCGGAGCGTGCCTCGGCGAGCTCGCGCTGACAGGCAGAATCGCGGTGGCGGTCGGGATGCGTGAGACGTGTGTCCAAAGCGCGGACATGCAGGGGAGCGCAGAAGAGGGGAGGGGGATGGGCTCTCACCTGGTTTGCCTCCAGCTCATCGCGCAGGTCCTGCACCTCGGCTTCCGAGTCCGCGAGCTCCCGCTGTAGTTGCTGATAGGTTCAACCAACGGCAAGGTGGACAGGGGCGGGGGGAGCGAATGCCTAAAGTCAGCAAGAGCCTCATCAAGCTGATGGGCGATCTAGCTGTGGTGTGCGCAGGATGGAGCCAGCCAAGCCATCAGCCTAACCTCTGTCTCCGCATGAGCAGCCTCCACCCCCGCCGCCCTCGCCGCCTCCTTCGCTTCCTCCAGCTGGTCGTGCATGAGCGCCTGTGCCTCCAGGCGCACCTCGTCCCAGAAGCTTCGCCGCTCGCTGTCGTCGCCATCAAGCCCCTCCTGCCGCCGCACCAGGCCCATCATGCAAGGCGTCCCTCAGCGCACGTGCCTCCCCCCCCCCCCCCCCCCTCCCCCAGCGCGCCTGCCCCCTCCCTGAGTGCTGCACCACCGCCACCATGCCTCCATCAGGCTGGAGCTTTACCTGATAAGCCACCCCCTCGCCCGCCTCGGCACCGTCCAGCTCCCTGGCTAGTGCCTGGAACTCCAGCGTGCCCGCTGTCTCCCTGCACGTGAAAAGCAGCAACGAGAGCCTGAGCCCTCCGAGCCGCCTGCAAAGGCACGGCCCAGCGGCACAGGCACGCCAACACCCCGCAGACGCCCGCCCTTTTCCTCCGTTCGCACGCCCTTTTGATCCGATCCAAGCCGCTAGACCCCGCCCGCTCTCAGCGCCCACAGGCGCCACGGCACGCTAGCGCAAAGTGGCGTGGTGGGAGAGGGAGGCGCGACAGAGGCGTCCACGCACATCGTCCCGTGCTTTTCGTCTACCGCCGCCGAGGGCTTCCCATCTCCATGCTTGGACGCACTCCTCCCGCTGCCGCCCGCTTGTGCGCGGCCGTTACCGGGCGCCCACGCCATGCTGTGACACCGTCGCGCAACTGTCCTCTGGTGGGAGCTTGCAGCGCCACTCGAGAACTCTTGGCAGTGTCCCGCCGAGAGCCGCTGTGGCTGCGCTCGCTGGAGTCGCGACTAGCAGCTGCGAGTGGTGCGCGCCCCAGGGAAGCAACTTCCCAGGTGACCAGGGAGGTGCACTACCCGGTAAACCTTAAAACTGCTGACCGCTGGCCGTCGTGCCTCAGCTGTCTTGCTGTCGCCGCTGCCTATCGATACCCGAGACATATATGCAGGTCTGTCCCGACGGCAATGCTGTTGCGGACCATGCGGCATGCCGCGCCAGCAGGGTCTTGTTCTCGCGGCGCACGCTTGTCGGCCAGATGACAGGACGAAGGAATGAGGGGGATTTTCCAGAATAAAAAATGCACACGTAATGATTTCTTCATTTTCATAAGATATAATGAGTAGCGACTATATATCATTATGATATTTTTGATGATATAGCGACTGCACATCGCTAACTAAACGACGTCCGGCCCTCCATCCCTCAGCAGTCAGCACTATATTGTTTAAAATTTTGTTGCACATGCTGCATGCATGATTATCACACTCTCAAAATGCTTATTTGCTCCGCGGGATGGGGCTTGCCCTAACTCGCAGTAGCGACTACGGCCAGTACTGTCCTACTACTCAAAAGGGCCGACGTCTTAACATGACACCGGTGGGGCACAATCCGTATTAGACGCTTATCTTATATCGAGGCCAGTGCCGGGTATTTCCGCGGCCATGGTCTCGCAGTGTTTTAAGACGGTGACCCAACATTGTTGGAAATTCTGCAATGACTGGTGGCCTTCAAATAGTCTTCCGGAATGCGTCGGCAATTTGCTTCATGACCATGACTTTGCAGAGATTTGCCTACCCATGGCTTTATTCCGATAAACTAGATCGTTGCCTAATCGGTCGTCGTAGAGATGACGTTGCAACCTCATCTCTACGGTGTCATTGTTGCCAATCTTGTGGTCCCAGAGCGATAAAAACAAGGATGAAGTTCTGCAATAATAATAATAAGTCGATTATTATTGCAGAATTGGGGGCCCATCGGTCCCAATGGCGGATTTATTTATCAAGGGACAAGCCGACTGCCACGTTGGTTCCCGACGTTGCGCCCTTCCGCAAGGATGAGTGCGAGGTCCACACGAAAGCCTTCCGGGGAGAGGGAGGGGACCGGGGGCGGGGGGGGGGGGGGGGGGGGGGGGGTCGTTGATGCGGCCAACAACCCACTTGAGTCCGTGTAGAGTTCCAACATTTTGGTGAACTAGGGTGACCTAGGTTCTTGGAGCCTGGACGGAGGTTGTGCTCGCGCACGACGTCGAGGGCGAAGGTGTTGCCGTTGTGCATCTGCGTGTCCTAGTGCTTGCGAAGGTACGCCAAGCGGCACTGGTGCCCGTTGTCGACGGCCTTCATGTTGTGGATGACGGCCACGACCCGTTGTCCGAACGCGAGCCTCACCCTATCGGCGACGCACACCGCAACCAACAATTTGCGCAGCTCGATGGCCGGGCCGGTGATGAAGGCCCCGTAGCACACGGCGTGGTAGTACTCGTCCGCTGCCGGCTGAAGACGCGGGTTATTACCAAGCATGTACTCGAGCACTAGGTCGATGGGAAAGAGCCCCGGACTACGCCGAAGGTTGTCGGGGGGCAGTCCGCTCTTGACACATGGTAGAGCAATATGTCAAGGGCGGTATTCTAATCAAGGTAGTGGGTTCGCTCCAGGGAGCGATACGTCGCACGATTGTTCAGGTCTTTACCACCGGCGCGGGTTGTTTCGGTTTAAAAAAAAACCCGTTTCCGCCCGGAATTGGCGTCCTCTTCGCCGACGGCAGACGGCGGCATATGAGTCTTGAATAGCGAAGAGCCAAGAGAGTTGCCCAAAGATGAGCTGCGTCATCCTCGCGTCGCCCGCCGCACGACGCTTCGCCTTGATGCGCTCTTGAGCAGTGGCAGAAGTCTCGACGCCCTTGATAGTCGCGGCCGCTTTATCATTACGACGGGCGTCAACCATCCGGGGGTGGGTAGGTGAGCCGCTCACTGCCATTCACATATAGAACGGGTCGTCCGGGGGGGAGCCGCGGGGAGAGGTAGAGCTGACTGAGGAGCCATGGCTTGAGCTGGTCATGTAGTAGCAACGAGACTGCGAGAGCGGGGGGGCGGGGGGGGGGGGGGGGGGGGGTTGAAGGTGTTGTGCCGTTTCCGAGGGCATGCGCACTCCGGCTGCACGGTCCGAAGCCGAGAGTTATTTGTAGTGTCTCTGTGTAGGAAGGAGGCCAACAAAAAACTAAGAGAGTGGTCCCATCTAGAGTACGATGGTGGTTCTCTTGTTTCGTCGGGCACTGCTGTGACCGATGTTTCTCTCATTCCAAGTGCGGCACGCATTGTGTCATACTATGGCATTTTCAAAGCACCACGGATTAGTGGGATTGCATGCGTGCAATTGCTATTAATGTGGCCGCCACGTCATTTTTGGGGTTGTGGCGTTGAGGCCGCGGGGATAGGAAACCCCAAGAATACAGCTCTTACGAACACGGTCTGCAGGTCATACAGGTAGGGTATTTGCCATGCGGAAACTAGGGTATCCACTATCCGCAAACCCTGCGAGTCCGGTCCTCGTACGAGTACAGGTAGCTATAGTAGATATCAGGGAATATCGTGCCCGTACGATGAAGATATGTTTCACGAGGCAGATTGACAACTCAGCGCATTGCGCGCGATGTATGCCTAGCTGGCAAAAAGTGCAGTATATTGTGTTTGGCACGCGGAGGCACGTGGAGGCGCTCGCGATATGCACCGAAAGGTGCGCGGTTGCTGACGCGAGTCTTCGTGTTGCCCCGACGGCCCGATCGTGAGAGCGTCCTTGAGCGCAATAGCATCGCGATGGCTCCGAAACGCCTGCTCAGCCACACGATGTGCCAAGGGTTGGGCTTATAGCTCAGGGAGAATCTGAGCGATACTGTAGTTGCTAGTTCCTACCCACCCCGTAGCTCACTCGCCCCGTTCCTCCCGCACCCACCCCCTATCGAACTTACACGATGGCTTCCACCGCCCGCGCCACCATGCCCCAGCGCGCCGCCTTCGGCCAGCGCGCCCGCGTCGCCGCTCGGCCCACCCTCTCAGCCCGGGCCGCGCCCGTGGGCCCCGCCAACGTCGTGAAGGTCGCGCCCTATTTCAAAGTCCCAGCCGAGAACATGGACAAGGCTCTGGTAAGTTTCGGCCTCATTCGGACTTCTCTGTTGCCATGGCTCTCCCGCGCTCGTTCGGCCGCAGGCAGGTTGCCCTGAAATCGCCTCTTCTTATTTGGCTCGGCTGATGCGGAGCCGACCGGTATAATATAGCCGCTACTCGGTCCCACGTAGCAGTGACTGTTTCACGGCGACTTGTGCCTTCAAGTACCGTTACTACAGCGATATTCATACGACGCACTACCTACTGGCCGAGTGATCACCAGGCTTTGAGGTGCGGGAGCAACTCTCTTCTGCTGCAACTACCAAACCAGGCGGTCCGATCTCTCGACAGTCACTCCCTCCGACCGCCGGTACCTGTATACGTTTGTATATGCCCAGGGCTAGAGCCAGGCACCCAACTGCGGCCGGTTGATGCCCTCTAGCCAACCCCGGGCCTCAACGTCGGGCGCGTTTAACCGCACCATACCAAGTATACATACAGTGAGACGATCGTATACGATGAGGGGTCGCGTTGGGGAGCACGTGCTCATTTGCAAGCGCCCGTGCAGAATGCGTCTGCCGTGCCTTGTTGCGGCGCATGCACACGCAGCAGCTGAGGCAGTCGCTGGCCGCGCCCAACAGGACCTCACCGCCGAGATGTCCAAGCTGATGGAGTTCAAGCAGGAGCCCGACTGCATCCTGTACGGTTTCAGCAGGTTTGCTGATGTCATTCACTGCATGGAGGCCTACCAGGGCGGCGAGGCCGTGGTGAACCACCTCAACCGTGTGGACGGCCCCCTGAAGAAGGTGCGCACCGCCCCCATGCCGCCCAGCCCCGCACCGCCACACATGTGGCCCTTGCCTTCGTCGCCCGGCGCCATCCGAGCCCCCACCTGCCGCATCCATCGCCCCATTCCAGCAAGCTGCCAAGCCCGTGCGCCACCTAGCTCTTCTGGGCCATCCGTACGTCTGTACACGCACCCCCTCACCCTCGAGGGGCGGATAATGCGAGCAATGGTTGGGCGACACACACATCCCCCCATAGTGTTAGAGCGACTGATGCGACTGGCGCGCCGGCCGTCCAGATGATGGAGCTCTCCACCCTGGAGCGCCTGGAGCTGCACGGCAGCCCGGAGGAGCTGGAGAAGGTGAAGGAAGCGGTGAAGGGCCTGCCCGTGACCATGTTCCAGATGTTTGACGCCAAGGCCAAGGACCCGCTGGCCAACTACAACGACCCGCTCGAGGCGTACTGCAAGGAGAACGAGGACGCGGACGAGGTGGGTGCTGCCCCGGGCTGATGCTGCGGTATTGCATCTTTTGCCTGACGTCTGCCATCAAAGCAGTGAGGAGGAGGAGGGGGAGCTTGCGGTGGTACAGCTGTATGCATGCAATAGTGGGCGGGGGACAGCTTGCCAAGGAGGGTAGTGCTAGGGGGTCCTGATAAAAGGGAGGGGGAGGAAGAGAGGGGGGGGGGGGGGGGGGGGGGGGAGTGCCCAGCGCTGACACAGGCGCTTGCTGTGCCGCCTTGCAGTGCCGCGTGTACGAGGACTAGGCCAAGCAGGGGCGCTCCAAGCGCGCCTTTTTGTAGCCGGCTAGCGCCTGCTGTAATTTCTAACTGCGTGACGTTCTGGCACGCGCAGAGGCAACTGCGCCAGGGGAGGGAGGGACTTGCCGCGCTGTGACACACCCAGTTGAATTCACAGACCACGCGATCGTGTCAGCTGTGGGAAATAGCCCGTCACTTGTTCCGCCCTGGGCGGCCTCTCATATGTCTGCTGCTGGAGACACCGACCTGAATGAGCAGGAGAGACGATGCAGCCAGTCACCGAGCAGTGCTGAGTATCCTCCCATGCGATGCCGTGAGTGGGGTGGTAGATACCCCCGTGGCTTTGTGTATGCTGTACAAGGAAGGTGTAGTGGTCGTTGAGCGCTGCCCCGGGCGGTGCCCATATTTATAAGTGCTGGCGTAGGCGAGATTGCATATCATCATGATCAATCATAGGCGCGTGGACGCCGTGAGTGGAGTGGTAGATACCCCCGTGGCTTTGTGTATGCTGTACAAGGAAGATGTAGTGGTCGTTGAGCGCTGCCCCGGGCGGTGCCCATATTTAGAAGTGCTGGCGTAGGCGAGATTGCATATCATCATGATCAATCATAGGCGCGTGGACGATTTTTGTGCTTCAGTACAACCGTGGCAAAACATGATTGTTATGGTACAGTATGCAATTAGCGACCACGTCTGGTTGCTGTGCCATCATCGTGGCTGCTGGCTGACGCTGACCTACCTTTTGGCGTGACGCTTGTGGCCGTGACCCCCGATGTGGCAACGCTCTGAACCCAGGCCAAGTGGCCCGGGCCGCGCTGTAGTTGATCTCCTCTGATCTTGCCTGCGGGGCGGATGCCTGCCTGCAACCGGTGGGAAGAAGCCCGCTCCACTCTCCCCCCCCCCGCCCCCCTTCTTTCTCTTCCAACTCTTACCTCCTCAACCTTCCACCAGCTGAACATCCCCTGCCAAATGGCGAACCAGGCCCAGTCCCCACTTGTATCACGACTGCATGCTACATGCAGTCACGTGATGGCGCAATCTTATGCGCTGTATTGTCGGCGATATTTCGTTACCTAGTTGGGGGATTAGGTCCATGGCGGCACTGCGACATATCCAATTTCGGCTTCACATACAACATGAGCCGCCACAGCACATGCATGTGTACGGCACCGAGCTGGCGCTCTTAGGCAGGTGTCCACATGCCACTCCATCTCTTGGCCATCTCTCAAGGAGAGTCCCTCAAGAAGGAATCTGTGTAAACGGTGACAAGTCACTACACAAGCAGGTTGCTGCCGCTCGCGAGTAGCTTCCCTGGTGGCCTGTGGCCCTGGCTGCATAGGAGGCGTGTGGACGGGCGCACTTGCTATTCTCGCTAAGCTCCTGCTCTATGCGCCTTGTCAGCTGGCGGCGGGCTCCGCGACGGGGTAGTTCCGCGTCACGCTCTGCAGCTTGCCCACGCGCAGGAGGACCTCGTTCTGCCGCACCCACCCGGGCGCAAAGGGCGGGTGGTACTGCCACAGCATGGGGTCCCCGTGCGGGATCTCGCCTGTCATGGCGAGCATGAACCTGAGCCGCTCCAGCATCGCCGCCACCTTGGCGCGGTCCGGCGAGCGCCCGCGCCAGCGGATGGCCGCCATCCGGCTCGCGGGCTTCTCCTTGATCACCACGTCCGCGTTGTGCGGCACCGGCAGCGTGTCCAGGCTGTACTTGGAGGGCATCATGAAGGAGACGCGCAGGCCGCCCCTTGGCAGCATCTCTGCCGCCACCGGCGACGTCATCGCGATCTTCTCGCTCTCCGCGCCGCCCCCCACGCGGGTGTTCTTCCCGAAGATGTACCCTGCACGCCACCGCACGCGCGGCTCAGCAAACCCTTCCGCCAGCTCCCGCAGTCACTTCGCCATGCCTGGGCGCACAATGGCTGCCATCCAGCCCGTCGCTAGCCAATGTCCACCTCAATGCCGCGCCAATTGCGGCTGCCATCCTTGCACGTGCACCGGGCCTATACAGTATAGCTGAAACAGGCAAACGGTGATCGCTGACCGGCGCCATTTTCAGTTCGCCTCGGGATCTGGACGTCCTCGCTACGCGTGCAAACCCACCCCCCCCCCCCCCCCCCCCCAGCACCATCTCCTTTCCTTGCCTACCCCCCTTGCCCTTCAGCGAAAGCGCGCAGCAACCAACTCGTAGCCACCCAGAGATGAGGCGCCCTCCGCACCCCCATCAGCCGGCATGCATGCCAACACACTGAACTGTCGGTCAGCCCTGATAAGCCCGACGAGCTTCCTGGAGCGCCACGCGACAGCAAAACGGCTGGAGCAACCAAGTTGTCTGTAGCACGGCTGGAGCTCGCGAGTCGAAGTCAAAGTGCAGCAGGAGCGAATCTCGCTACAGTACGTGGGCGAGGATACGGGCGGAACGGTGCGATTCGACATCGCCCCAATAGCTTCTCCCCCCCCCCCCCCCCCACCCCCCCCCCCCCCCCCTTCCCCCAACCTGTTTCCTACCCGCCTGCTTTCTTACAGGATGGGTTTTTGGGTTGTCGCAGGATCATTAATTATCGGAGTGAGGGGGTGATAGGGGTAGGGCGCCGCACCGGCGATCGCGCTGAACCCGGCGCCCAGGCTGGCGCGCAGGTCGTCGGATCCGGGCTCTTTGTCGGCCGCCTCGACCTCGGCCACTAGGTACGGGCTGTACTCACGCAGCTCGATGGCCTCCCGCCAGGCGCCCAGCGCCCACCAGGGGGCCCCAGCCAGGCGGCGCGCCACGCTGTAGCGCGGCTTCTCCAGGCGCGCCACCAGCGCCCACGTGCCCGCCGGCCACGCCACCAGTGCCAGGCCCGCGCCCGCCGCGGCTACCACGGCCGCCACGCGCAGCGAGCTCGGCCCCAGGCTCGTCATCCCTGCGCTTCCGGGAATGCCGGCTCGGGTGACGACCTCAGGCACAGTTTGCTGTCAGCGCTCCTGACGGGGAAGGCGGCGGAAGGTCTGCCACGCAGCAGCCCAAACGCGGCGATTGGCTCTCGTACTAGTTGCATGAGCTAGCTGCAAAAGGCGATCGGGAAACCACCCAAAAAGGAAATACAGGAAACGTCCTACAGGCTCTTGCACTCCGCCCTTCAGGTAGTACTGGTGTGAATTACAAAAAGGGCAGTTCCCCAGAATTAGAAAATCAACACAGCAAGCGCCGCCTAAAAGCGGCCCGCATCCCGCATGAGGCGGGATGGATGAGTGATGCGCACACGGTTCAGAGTCCGGGCCACGCGAGCACGTGTGTGAGTGGGTGATCCTCGGACGTGCTGTGCAGCTTCAGCAATGGGATGGCAGACGAATCTGCGCAGTCTGGTGAGGCAGCGAGCGCGCTCTCGAGCGGCCACCAAGCTCAGGACCCCGAGGAAATCTCTTGCGAGCAAGGCCTCCTGGTGAGCCCGGGTGATGCACCGAGTGCCCCGCGATGAGAGGGCACCCCGATCCGCAGCCAAGCATGCGATACCACGCATTGTGCGGTGCACCCCCTTGCTCACCTCACCCACTGTGCCGAGGACCATGCCCGTGTACTCCGACATGTCCAGGAGTCAGGTAGTACTGGTGTGAATTACAAAAAGGGCAGTTCCCCAGAATTAGAAAATCAACACAGCAAGCCGCCTAAAAGCGGCCCGCATCCCGCATAAGGCGGGATGGATGAGTGATGCGCACACGGTTCAGAGTCCGGGCCACGCGAGCACGTGTGTGTGTAGGTGATCCTCGGACGTGCTGTGCAGCTTCAGCAACGGGATGGGAGACGAATCTGCGCCGTCTGATGAGGCAGCGAGCACGCTCTCGAGCGGCCACCAAGCTCAGGACCCCGAGGAAATCTCTTGCGAGCAAGGCCTCCTGGTGAGCCCGGGTGATGCACCGAGTGCCCCGCGATGAGAGGGCACCCCGGTCCGCAGCCAAGCATGCGATACCACGCACTGTGCGGTGCACCCCCTTGCTCACCTCACCCACTGTGCCGAAGACCATGCCCGTGTACTCCGACATATCCAGGATGTCTCGAAGAGGACCCTTCTGTCCGGGCTCCGTGTTGTGCCACGCCGCGTCCCGCGCAGCCAACCCCCGTTGTATGTCGCCCAACAGGGAGCGCTCAAACCGATCCACAGCTGTGGCCCGGGGCACTGAAGTGTACTTGACCCCGTACCGCATAGTCTTGAACTCTAGCAGCGTGGACTTCAAGCTCCGGGGATCATAGCTCCCGGTCACGACGTTGAACGCCGGAAGGGAGAGCTCTGCGTCCGGCACTAGGTCCTTGAGTTCATCCCGGGGTACGGTGTTGCCGAGAGGCACTGCCTGCTGGAACAAGTCATCCACCTCCCGCCGTACCGCGATACCTAGGTCGTGAACACAGTGATCGCGGAAGGCATCTGCGATAGCGTCGTGCTGTACACGCCAGTGAGCGTCTCCAGGCGCCGGGAGGTTCATGAGCGCGTCGCCGTATAGATCAACAATGACGGGGTTGTGCTCCGTCGAGGGCAGAATAATCTGGCACCCAACCACCGGGGCCAAGCACGGGCTAGGCAGAAAGAAGTACCCGGCAGCGACCTCTCGCAGCTCATGCGGAGTCATGGCTGTCCGCGCGGTGGGGATGGCCACTGTCCACATGCCTGACGCCGCGTCGAGCTGGTTGAACAAGATCCGTTCCCTACATGTGGCAGGGAGAGCGCACACCTCATTTCGAAGCCGGGAGTTGTTGGCCTGGTCTAGAAATGCCGTCAGCTCCTTTTGCGAGCCCGACGCAGCCTCCACTTCCCGCTCCATCTGGCGTGCATCTGCGTCGCCGAGATGGCCAGCAGTAGCCGCTTGGAGGCGGCCCCACGCCTCGCGCATCTCCGCGGCGTAGCTGTCCGACCCATGAGCATCGTTGAGGAAGTGGTCATACTGGCGGGCGGAAGAATTTGCGTTGAAGCTGCCTCGGCCAAGTACGGACCCGAGCTGTGGGTCGAAGAAACCAGGGGTGGGGGTGTTGGTGCCGGAGTTCCTAGTCAGGAACCTTGGGAGGATGGCGTTCATGCAGCCGATGAAGGCGGCATCACGAACGGTAGCCATGCGGCGGATGCCAGCTCCCTTCAATCGAGTGGGGAGGTGAAGCCTGCTGCGCGCCCTGGCCACTGCATCCTCGCTCAAGGTAGCCACCTCCGCTGCCATGGGGTCGGGGTCGTGCAAAAGCTCCGCCAAGAAATCGGTGACCACCGGATTGGTGTCGGTGCCGTACGTGGAGGGATCAAAAGAGACCCCTAGCACCCGTTCGACCGCCGCGAGAATGGTGGCATCCACCGCCTCCGCAAAGGCCTCCACCTCGGACGGAAGACAATTGCGGAGCCAATACCCCGCCTTGTGTTGCATGCAATGCTTGAGCAGGGCCCATGCGTGGTGATGCAAGGCGTGGGTGTACCGACGGCTGGGCTTGGCAGACAGAAGCTTGCTCAGGCTAGCGTCCACCTCCTCTCGTAGCTCCTCCGCCTTGCCGCGCATGTACGCCTGCACATACTCTGGCGATCCGAGCGGCACGTTGAGGACCGCGATGCCGTGATGGCCATCTAGCTCTGGCCACTCGATGTCGGCCGGAGCCTCACGCCGCGCCGCCTCCATGTCAGGTAGTACTGGTACGGGTAGTCATAAAAAATACCAATGGACGGGTACGATGATTGCGACAATATATTTTAAGGAGTAATCACTTTCACATTCGATGATGGCGTAGACAATACTCCCTGTACTTTTCCTAAACTTTTTGGTTACAGTAGTAAAAAACAGGTGAGGGATAGCGTCTCGAGGACGCACGGAAAGTAACGATTTCGCTACTGGGGAAAGAAAAGCCTAGCGATTTTAAATACACACATAAAGCCGGCCTTACGGTCGCTATATGCTTGCAACATCATCGGATTCTGCTGATCAAGCATCGCTGCGTGCCCGCTCGGTCATTCCTCAGTGCATCGCCAAGAAGAACCGTCCCGACAAGAAGGAACCTGACGTCCGCTGAAGACACCCTTCGCGCGAAGCTTTCGAGCCTTCATCATAGGGCAGTGTGCCCCTCAGCTACCTCAGGGCTCCGCATCACGCACCGGTTTTCGCCCGGCGATGTCAGCGCAGGAGACGCCGCCGATGGCCGCCACTAGTACCACCCCGCTGCTGGCCGATGGCGAGCGCCAGCGCGGGCCAGCCCCCGCGGAGGACGGAGTGACGATGGCGCGGTGGGTTGGTGGTGCGCCTGTCCCTGCAAGCAGAGTAGTAGGGTGCGGGTGGCGGGTCGGCGCGTGGCGGGCGGATGGAGTGCTGAGTTGTTGACCAGCCAGGGTTGCTGCACGACATTCGGGCTGGGAGGCGTGCTGGCCACCCGGGACTGGATACGAGGACGGCTAAATAATTGAATATAGCTAAATCGTGGATGGGGACACTTATACAGCATAAGTCATGCCTGTATTCATAAACTCAGCGGGACTGCAGGCTGACATGGGCAGGACTGGGCAACCCTCTGCTCAGCCCTGGTGCTGACCCCCCCCCCCCCCCGCCCCCTCTGCCCCTCATCCCATCGGCATGTGTCCAGGCTGACCAAGGAGCTTCCCGACCAGGTAGGTAGCCACCACGGAAGCGGCGACCAGCACGGCTTCATTGCCCCCCAACGAAGCGCCCCTGCCTCTTTCCCCGCCATCAGCCGCCCGTACGCAGCAGCAGTTCGCCAGCCGCACAATGCCGGGGCCATGCGCCTGCGCATCTCTGGATGTTTGGGCAATCAGTGGTGGCATTGCCCACTGCGGGATTGCCGATCCGCCCCGCATTGCCCCTCAACCGCCTGCTGGGGTCGGCTGCCTCAGCTCCGGGAGCCAGCTGTGCCTCACACAGAGTGGGACCGCTCCTGCTGCGGTGAGTTCGCCAACGCGGCGGTGCTGGCAGGTGGAGAGCTGGCTGGCGGAGTTCTCCCTGCAGGCGCTGGGCGAGCTGCAGGTGGAGGACTGCCCGAGCCTGGCGCCCCTGAAGCGGGGGGAGTGGATCACCATGCCGGCGGACAGCGTAGCCCTGGCTGAGGACTGGGAGGCCCGGTGGAGGGGCAAGCTGACTGAGGGGCAGGAGGGCCCGCCCAGCGGTGCGACCCCCCCCCCCCCCTCCTCCCCCCCGCGCGCGCGCACACGCTGGGGCGCGCCTACAAAGGGGGTGGTTGGCCTTTAAAAACCGCCATGCTAGTCTCTAATGTTTACTGTCAGTGTTCTGCGTTAGTGCTCTCAAGCTACAATGTTCAAGCCGACAAAACAAAAATGTCCCTTATAACTCACGGAACTGTCTAGGGTCACGTAAGTATACCAAGATAAGCGAGGTTCTGCGTAACTTGACTTTAGAATGCAGTTCAAGTACGCGACTTCAAATAAGAAACGAAACTTAAGCTACCACACATGTATGTAATGATGTATGTCGTAGCTTAACTTTTGTTTCTAATTTAGATTCGCGTACTTGAGCTGCATTCTTAATATGCAGTACATATGGAATGTACATTCTTGATTCTACAGCAGCGTTGCTTCTTTGCCCCCGGGACTAGTGGCATGACTTGCACCGCAATCTTAATTCTATATGTGCAATGACCGGGAAACCTAAAAAACTTGACGTAAACTGCCTGAAGTCCACGGAAGTATGCTAAGACTTGAGCAGGTTTAAGTCTGCTTCACCCCCCACGCAAAGTGTCAAACGGAACTTTACCATGGTTGCGTTGATAGCCCGGAACTCAACGGTGTTAGGTGTAGTTGGCTTGAAATGGTCTTGTGCCTAACCTTGATTACCGCAGGACATGCACGCTCCGTTTTCGGCACGCGAAGCACGCACATCGGGGTTTTCTTATAACAAAGGCAGCTCGCAGGAGCCACCGCGTTGTTGCAAACACCGTGAGTAAGGACCTGCCCTACCTGTCAACGGTCGAATGAAGACGGAACTACAACGGAACTACAACGAATGCTCGGATAGGTTTCCTGCAAGGCCAGCTTGAGGCTTATGCTAGTAGGGTTTTTTCAAGGTGCGTCGGCGCCCGTAGGAGAAATGGCGTTTTGTAGTATCACCGGATCTTGATCGGCACTGATAGTATCCGACAATGTTTTTGAACGGGCGGATGCGATTCCCAAACGGATGTTGGTGCGGCTACTGACTACAGGGTTCGAGACAACTGACGCTGGTGCCAATAAATGCAAGTACATACCATTTAATCGGGTTCCCGGGTCCAACAGAACGAAGTATTTTGCGGCCTCGAGTTATGATATCCGTGTGGTATTCGTGATACATTCCGATAGGTTTCCAACTAAATGTAGAATTTTCCCCTTCGGGGTGGGGGGGGGGGGGGTGGGTCAACAACGCTATTATGTCGCAAACCCAAAGCGATCATGGTTATGGTGTAGTGAATGGGGAGAAAACCACACCTCCGCTGCAAGGTAAAGCTGAAGTTGACAAGCCTCTGACGTACAGTCGTGTAGGGTACAATCCTTGCAGAAGTGCCCAACGGTCATGCATGCTCAGGCGAGACGTGCTGGCACATGCCCACACTCCAATCTGGCTGTGCATGTGATCGCAGGGTGGCGTTCGACGTTCCAGCTCATGGCAAGCATGGTGACGCTGAAGGATGCCTGCTGCGCGGGGGACCGCGGCCTGCTGCGCCCGCTGCTCAAGCAAGCCTGGGCCGGCAGCTGCAGTGAGTCGGTGTTTGGCTCCGGGGTGCGGCTTACCCCTGGCCCTCCTGAACACTGTGCAGGACGGGGCGCGGCGCGCCGCTGCCTCGGTGAACGGATGCTGACGTCCCCTGTGGGGGCCGCGTGTCACAGGCCGTCCGGGCAGTGGTGAACTACAAGTGGAGCCGCTACGCGTCCGCCTTCATTGTGGGGCAGCTGGCCTGCTACGTCGTCTGGCTGCTCAGCTTCACCGGCTTTGTGATGCTGATGAACTACGGCAGCCGCCCTCTCGGTGACGGCGACCGCGGTTGGCATGGCCCGGCCTACCCCGGCGCTGCCTACTCCCTACTGGGGCTCAGCACCGCGCTGATGGCGCCGTTTGCTCTGCTGGAGCTGCGCACCATCTGGGTCTACCGCTCGTTCTACGCCAGGCGCACCGTGGTGGCGGACCTCATGGATCTCATCATCCTCGCCAACCACGCTGCCCTTCTCGCCCTCGTCCTCAACAATGCGTTGTACGAGCCATCTGTGGGCGGCACCATCGACATCGACATCCTCATTGCGGTGCAAGTCACACTGCTGTGGGCAAAGCTGCCCTACTTCTTCCGGTATGACCTTCACCTCTCCAACCTCCTCTGTCCCCTCACACAGCTGTCTATTCTTGCTATCATAAATGTCGGGTGAGGTCAGATGAGCACATGTAGGACTTCAGCTGTCAGTGCTCTCAATGCACCGACAGTGCTATAGTACGGATCTCTCCATAAGTGTAGGTCATGTTGAATAGGGAGTATGTATATACTGCTTACTATGCATATGATGATGTCATTTTGACAATCGAGTGCCGTATGGCTCTGTGTAATATACAGAAGGGCTCATGGAATGAATCCATCCCTGGCAGGAGCGGTACTGAATGGATAGAGTGAAGTCCGCCTGACATGCAGCTGCACTAAAAGTATCCTATACTGCCTTGCATGCATCACACTCTGATTCTCTGTAAGAAGTCCATAACAAATGATGTGTTGCCATGCGGCCTGCAGCGGCTTCAAACTTGGCAGGTTTGCGCCAATAGACACGCTGGAGCATGTGGTCTGGGAGGCGCGCTACATGCTGGTCTTCATCTTGTTCATGGTGCGCCCGCCAGGATCACTGATCATACTGCGATATATCACGGCATAACTTGTGCATGTGCAGAATTTGGGCCTCTGGGGTCTTTCGGTATGTTTGCTATGCATCTCAGGTCAAAACATCTGTAATATGTGGTACTCGTAGCCTACGTAATGTTTCTTTGCCGGTCCTATCCTGAACTGGCACACGTAAGTCTACCCTACCTTATAGATTTAGCTCACAGGAGAGCTCGCTTACAGGTGCCGACGTGACAATATCGATAAGAACACGCCATTCCATCAATTGATCATGTACAGACAAAACCATCACGGCTTCACCTCGGATATAATGAGAGTCGACCGGCATTATTTGAAATTTGCATTATTTAAAATTAGATAGCAATACATTAATGCGGATTGATGCACAACAATAGGAGTACGTTAACGATTTCTACGCCCTAATAGCAAGTACAACCGTAGTTCTTATCCTATTACTATTATCCA
Source organism: Tetraselmis striata (assembly GCA_006384855.1). Classification (NCBI taxonomy): domain Eukaryota; kingdom Viridiplantae; phylum Chlorophyta; class Chlorodendrophyceae; order Chlorodendrales; family Chlorodendraceae; genus Tetraselmis; species Tetraselmis striata. Next base: position 2,206 of record VCJN01003409.1, on the reverse strand, counting down.
ACTACCTTATATGTGCGCATATGTTAAAGCCCTGATGTAAGAAATATGTATTATCCAATCATATGGTATCATCCTTAGTGGTACCGGTACAAGTAGATACGGTATGTATAAATTGACGCGCATTTGCTGGTAGGTACATTGGTACTATGTAATATACACTACTACGGGTATATTGTAGATGCTAGGGTAATCAAGTTTTGATAACGTGAATTAATGATCCACATAATCATTTACTAATGATTACTGTGTCTTAAGGTACATTCCGTGTCCGCTCGGCCGAGCGGTGGTCTCTTGTACACGAGGTCCTGAGTTCGATTCCTGGTTCAATTACTGAGGACAATATCGACCCCGCGCGTCCCGGGTTCTCCTGGTGGGTGCATTTGCCCTGCAAGGTTCGAATGAGGCATTGGTCCAAGGGCTAGCCCCTATTCCAGGACCAACGACTGCACTTGTGCGCGTACGGGCGGTGAACGTATTGCTGCTGCCGCGGTGCGCCTATAGCGGCAAGCAGGCATATAGGTGCTGCAACTGGCAGCAGGCATATTATGCATGCACCGATACCAGTACCATACCTTGTATATCATGCTGCTTGGTTACAAAAGCTCCACGATGAATGTATTCCGTGCTAGGTACGGTAGCGTCAATTTCTCAGCGCTCTGAGAAATTAACGCGACCGTACATACACATGTAGCACTACATGGATAGCACGGATCACATCAAGGGCTTCGCACCACATTTTTAAGGTCAGCAAGTCTCCGTAATTCGCAGTCCATCTTCTGCCGGAAACAGACAATCGGATAATCGGCACCATTTGAAGCGCGTAGCCCGCTTCATGCTTTTCCGCTTGCCCCCTCTGGAAGGCCCCTCATCTTAGGCCCCCCCCCCCTGGGAAGATTATTTTAGAAACTGCCGTTACAGATCGGGAGTTTTTGTTAAGAAATTGTGGGTATACATGAGAGCGCGGAAATATCCGCGAGCGTGAAGCGAGAGAATGACGAACACCGATCTGTAGAGGAGCACGGAAGCCAAACTTCCGGGGCGGTAGGCAGGATTACAAAGGCCTAGAGTGGCGGACGGCCGCGGCTGTTGAGTCCCGAGGTTCGTGGGCGGTGGTGAGGTGAACCAAAGTGTGATCATGTATGTGTATGCGGATCGTCGCCGCTTGCTCGCTAATCAAGCTTGACCCGGATCGCGCGCATCAGCAGCACGCGCTGGCTGTAAGCTTTAGGCGAGAGGCTTTAGGATCCATCTGGCGGCATTTTTCGCCCACTGGCCCTTGTAGTCCGGCCTACCTGGCGGCATTTTCTGGGAGGCTGTCTCATTTTTTTTGTCATTACTGTGCATACTGCACCTAGGCATTTGCCCACTCAGAAAGTTGTGGGTAGGAGACATGCTGGTTTGATGCAAGTAGTCTGCTTTCATGCGGAATATGACCCTCTACAAAAAGGGAGAGCAGAACATGGCTGATGCACTCAGTCGTCGTCCGGATTTGAAACAATGATCGGACGCGTTCTATCATCAATCCTTGGAGGGAGAACTTGACCATCTCACGGATTGGCTTGCCCTTACCAATGTCTCTTTTCAAATGGAAAATGACCTTGTCCAACAGTTGCAACGGGCCTATGTGCGCGATCCAACGTTTATGGCTCCTTGATGCCCACCTGTTGTCTCTCTCTACCAAGTTTCCAACTTAAACGTTTCCAACTTATACGTGCTGACTGTCTTTGCAGTAGTATGGTCACGCGCCCTCAGTCGGCAAGCAATAGTGGCAGCCACTACAGCCTTCTTTCCCTCGGCCATTCGCCTCGCCGCCGAAGCAGCATTGTTGCTGAGGACGCGCAGCTTCCCTTGCTGTGCACGGTTACCGAAGCATTCGCCTGTTTCAGCGCGCCGAGCCCACCGTCGGACGAAGTTCTCGCTGCAGCCCCTCGCCCGCCTCGATGTTTCAGCCATGCTTCCGCCATGCTTCCGCATCTTGATTGGCGCAGCCTCTCTATCCTAAAGCAACGTGCTTGTTGACATGATCGTGCGAGTTGCGTCGACACTTCTAGACGAGCGTGCCGGCTGGGTTTTTGCTGAGCGGTAAGGGGGGCGAGAGAGAAAAGCGCTGCGGGGGCCTTATGATGTAGGAAGTCTGATGGGCGTGCATAATATGCATCGAGATTTTTGAGGGTGCCGGCAGGAAATTTGACGTGTATAGTGGTAG